>BQNB010064110.1:0-35438 GCA_026074375.1 Tanacetum coccineum | reverse complement strand
CAACGAAATATCATAGCATGATTGGTGCCCTAATGTATCTTACGTCAAGCAGACCGGACATTGTACATGCTACTTGTTTATGTTTTCGGTACCAGTCTTAGCCAACCTAGAAGCACCTTCAAGAGTACTTCCGGTGGAGCTCAATTATTAGGTGAAAAGATGGCTAGCTGGTCCTCAAATAAACAATACTGTACAGCGCTGTCAACCGCGGAAGCAGAATATGTGTCTCTATCCGCTTGCTGTGCCTAAGTTATTTGGATGCGGACACAGCTAACCGATTATGGCTATCACTTCAACAAGATTCCAATCTATTATGATTCGAAATCAGCCATAGCCATATCCTGCAACCCGGCTAACACTCAAGAACAAAACACATAGCTGTCTGCTACCATTTCATAAAGGAACACATGGAAAAGGGTACGATTAAACTGTATTTTGTCAAGACGGATTACCAACTGGCCGACCTCTTCACCAAAGCTCTTCTAGTGGATCGATTCAACTATTTGGTTCGTCGCCTTGGTATGCACAGCTTGTCTCCAATGGAACTTGAACGTCTTGCAAAATTTTGGTAATTCTTTGTATATATTTTATCTTAAAAACAAAATATAAAATTATAAAACCTATAAAAGCAAAATACAAAATCAAAAAATTTTAAAAATACCAAAAATAATCTTCTCTGACATGTCTCTCGACAATCGAAAATATTTACGTACCTAGAAATGTTGATTAATATTGACACGGGTATATAAATGAAGTTCGAGCGAGAGTTTCAAATGCTTTCAAAACATGTCATTTCAAATTTTTCTCTACGACTTCTAAGTAAGTATCAGCTTAGGACTCGGTCTCTAAAGAAAAGAAAATGTTCATTTATGTACATTTATCCTAAACAACGAGAAGTTCACATCTTCTCGGTCTTGAGCAATGTCATATAAACATTCAAAGTTTTGAATGCTCAAGAGAAGCACTAAGGAAATTATAAAGCATAATTTTTCAAGATAATTTTCCTCAAAAAGAAATTTCAAAATCTTTCAAAACTGTGTGCTCAACAAACTCCCACTCCAAAGTTTCACTTTATTCTATTATTGAGGGGGAATATAATAATTAGTTCATTCTGCATGCACTCTCGTTCTCCCAAGACTTAGTTAGACTCATGTGAATTTCAGACATTAACTTGTTTTTAATTCACTAATTTGTCAAAAATTGTCACCACATATGCAATTCTTGAAGGGGAGAATAGTGATTAAAATATGATCAATACGGCTTAATAAAGGATAAGATCTCTTGATTATTAGTGCGTTCCCAAACCTCGCATGTGCAAAACTCTTTCACAATATGATGCATATGTGTAAGGGGATATTTTTGGTGATATAGAAAACTCTCAATGTGTTATAAATGATTTCTCAAACATGTTGATTGATTTTTAATGGTTTTATGGCTACTATAGAAATACCAAAGACCGACCAACTGTTGTTTCTTACGGTGTTATAAGGCGTTAAGAATAGGTATTTTTGTTCCATGATCCAGCCAGAACCGGAAGGATCTACCCATGAACACTCCATTAGATAGAGTAGAAGACCTAGGTATGATTGAAAAAAGGAGTAAAGTAAGATTGGGAAGAATGTTATCCAAGGCATGAGTTATCGCTAGAACAAACCCAACATGATGATAATGAGGACACGTTGGAATAACATTGAAGGGGTTGCAGAATGAAAAAGAATTGTAAAGATAAAGGGTGTAAAGAAAGAATCCCTCCATACAACCTTAGGAAGAAATCGGGTCAACGCATAATCTATCGGTAATCACAGAGATGATTCTGGTATTGAAGACAAGTCATCATGGACCCAGTGATGTAATGCACAACCCATCCCAGCTACTCAGGCTTCTCTCAAAAGAAGTTTGTTTCATTTCTCATGGAGATCAACACGTTTCTATCGGCTTTCTCACTCCGAGATCGTTGATATTGAAAAGGTGGCAGTCTGTTCCAGCCTCCGATTACCAAATAACAAATGTGCATTTATAAAGTCTAGAGCCATCGATATTAATCAAAAATCTCATTAGGACACATTTCATGACAAACACTTATTGAACATCACCAAGTTCACAAGCTGTTATCAAGAGTCCTATACATTATCCTTGTGATTATGCCAGAACATCAGAGTGATACTATTTAGTATTCACAGTGATGATGGAAATCCTTCGAGAGTCAACATCAAACAGCTCTATGTCAACTGGATATCAATTTTGGTCCAGTATATGAATTGATGACTCAATTAGAAAGATAGTAACTATCTGATTCACTCTTATCGTAATGTTTGCTTTGAGACATTCTGATAATGAGAACAAGCAAGTACGGTAAATCTAATACATCTGTGTTAGAGGATCCAACACTTTGAGCTGGAAACCCTGCCAAGGAGGCTCTTCTAAATTGAGCCTACCTGATCACAAGTACAGTATTTGTTGATCCCAATCCTAGATTGATTCTTTAACTTGTAAAGAGTATGTTACCTTGGATAAATCCAAAATAACAATAGTAGAAACTTTGTGTATATATCAAAGAGTATGTTGACGGTAGCAGCTTCTAGTCCATGACGAGTCAGATTCAAGACCTCATTGCTAATCCACAAAGATTACTACATGTGAGAGCTCAAACTATAAAGTCTTCTGCAATATCTGATGAACAAGCACTTCCTCATAAGAAACATTTTTGGTAAAGTAATATGTTAAAAGCAATTGTGATAGGGAGATTGTTAGCATAGCTTTCAAGATCTTAAGCATGAGGGTGGGAGATTACAAGGATCGCAAGGCGGCATAAGATTCAAGGATAAAAGATTTTAGAGAATTCAGTAGTCAGAAAAATCAGGCCAAGACACGATAATAGTATTTTGTCAAAGAATATTCAAGTTAAAGTTCAAGATCAGATCACAGCATGCAAAGGAACTTCATAGGAATTACTAAGAATACAAGGCTCCAAGACTCAAGACGTCACAAGAAGGTCCCATCAATTGAATGACCCCCCCTTAGGGGGCGATTGTTCGTCGTTGTATTTTATCTAAAGTGGTGTCATTAAATATTCCTGAAGGCTTGTTATAAGGAAAACGTAGTTTTATGGGAATTTTTATCATAGCTAGTTGGGACTAGTTGTCGGGCTCTAAGCCATTTGTATTAAGTCTGGACCCAACACATTGCCCACAAGATTGTCAACTCTTGTAAACTATATAATGCCTCTCCAAGTGTGGAGGGGTGTTGCTTCTTCATTTTTCACGCTTTTCATGATCAACGGAACCATTTTTTATTTTTTTATCTCTCTCTAGTTTTCTTTCTCTCTTCTTAAAATCTTTTTTCTTATTTTTGTGTTGGTGCATGCATATGTTATCCTAACATTAGTATCCTTGGATAAATCAGAAAGTACTAAGAATGAAACTTTGAGTGCATGATATAAACTATGCAGAATCTAGTTTATACCACTAAAAAGTATAACCTATGAAACAGTAAAGTATGTTTGAAACATGGAAAACTCATAACCAACACAATATGCTTCCAATATAATAATACGATCACTCTAATAAAGTAATAGGTTTAACACTTGTAGTACGAATTCTATTGGAAAATTGATATCTTAAATCCATAACTCAGGATCTCCTTTTATAACAAGGTGTCCTTTACAAGTAACTACAAATCTTTTAAACTTTATTAGATATCAAAATATCTTGTAAAATTAATATCTTATACATATTTCTTTATCTTTAAGATATATACTTTGAACAAATCCATGCATCTCCTTTATACGTTCTTTTATCTTCTGCAGTATTCAGTCTTCAGCGGTAATTAAAATTCTTCTCAGCGAGTATTAAGTTTAGTCATTGTAGTACTAACTTTTGCTGAGCCGTACTAACCAGTTAGTTACTGGTAGTTATAATCATATGCTAGTACAAACTCTTTAAGCTTGGCTGATCCAGCAGAGTACAGTACTAAAGTTGACGTAGCAGTATAAACTTTATAGGATACCTTAATTTCCTACAATCCTACCCTAAACTTGTGATTTATACCTTTAAATCATCAAGTTTCTGAATTAAACCTTTTTGGCTCTGCAGGATTCTTTCAAACCACTTCAAGTCTTGATCTTTCTACCTGATAGAATATTTTCCTTAAGCTCATTTGCCATCTCTAAAGATTCATCCACTTGAAGTTTGTTAACCAACATTACAGTCATAAGTGCTCTTATCAGTGGATAACCTTTTTCAACTAGCATGAAGATGTCATGTCCTTTTTCTATGTAGACACATGATGAACACCACATGTATCATACAATCTCTATTTTAATAGATCATGCATATATCTCTGAAGCTTCCATAGTGTATCATCATCATCTGGTTTAAATAACCTTTTTAGTTTAACCCATAATACCTTCTCTTTATCAATTGTAGGCTATGTTGAACTAAACTTCTTCTTAACCAAATCCCAAAGCTTCTCCTAGGTCATCTTTTATCAAATCTATTCAAACATGTTTTTATTCTCCAGTAACTTCTTGATTCTTCAGTGAAAACTTCCCAGTCTTCAATTAGATATTTGACCTGTAGACCTTTAATGTACACTTCTTCTACTGGAACTATCACTAACAGTTTCTTTAGATCTTCTTCTGATACTTCGTTTTCCTTTCCTGCAAATTGTTCTTCAACTGACCCTGAAACTTCTCCAACCTTTTGTCTTTTAGCAGGTGGCTATTGAAAATCAAATCCAGATCTCTTCATTCACTTCCTTTTTCAATCTCTGAATCTTAGGTCCAAAGAGATGTTTTGATCCCATACTCTTTCAAATATAGGTCTAATATCTTCATAGCTCATTCCTTTGAAATGACTCTGCATATTATCCTCCCGACTCTTAATAACATGAATGTTCTTCCTTATTTCAGGCTTAAAAAATCTATTTTGTACTTGTATTTTGTGCATGATATATGAGCCTAACAGGATCACTCCCAATCCATTATCATTGAGCTTGATAGTTTTAGCCACACCTTTCTTTCTTTTATCTAACTCCTTTTGGCAAATTCTAGGTTGTGGCTAGATCATACTTTTCTGGTTCTTACCTTGTTATATCAATCTCTTCTTGTAATTGTTTAGCTATTTCTGCATCCTTGGCAATCCTTTGTCTTTTTTCTTCATTAATCTGTTCATGCAGTCTAATAGCTTCTTCATGCCCAAGTCTTTCTTGTTCTAGTTGCTTCTTGTCTTCATTTTGGGCAGATTCATCATCTTTTATGATAGCTTTTCCTTTTTCTTTTCTGCACCCCTTCTGATATAAACTCGTCTTTCAGGAATGGCAGTACTAACTTCAGGAATTGCACTAGCAGTACTAATTAGTACCTCAGCAGTACTAATTTCTTTTTCACCCTTTTCACCACTACCAGGATCTTCCACTAGTTCAGTAGGCTCTTCTTGTTCTAACAATCTCAGTATCAGCACTAGTCCTCCCCTGAGTCTCAGCATCCTCTTGAATCCATGAAGTTCCTTCATCTTGTACCAATGAAATAGAAGGATTTTGATCAATCTTAGCAATTATCCTCCCCTATTTGTAAGAATCCTCTAAATATTCCTCATTATCAGAGATAATCACTCTTGCCCTTCTTCTAGATTTGCTTGCCTTTACCTTGTGCTCCAATTTCTTAACCCTCGGAATGAGCTTAGTGTAAGCAGCATCATATGTTAATTTTGTCTGTTGTAAGGCATTTTTCAAATCCTCTACCTTCTTGGATAATGTTGTATAAAGAACTGTCAATTCATTGAGTGTCAAACTGCCCTCATCACTGCCAAGTGATTGAACCCTTGGTTGAGATGAATCATGGGGCATAGTAGCAGGTTCTTCTGCATCATGGATAGTTTGCATGAATGGTGGTGTAGGTGGTTGTTGAGATGTGGATGGATGTGTTTAGGGTGATAAGGATGGTGAAGATGTTATTCTAGAAGGAGATGACTCAGGTGCAGTGAGCATAGTTGGAAATAGTGGAATGTCTACCCCAATATAACCCTTGGAAACCCTTCTTATGTTACTGAATAGTTTTTGGGTGAGGGTAGGAGCAACATAATCAATGTAAGCTCAGATTGTTTAGATCTATATCTAGGAAAAATAACAATGAACATGAAAGAATGCATAGCGGAAATAGCATAATGAACAAAGTTACTTTCATAAGGTTTTTCATTCATATTATTCACTATTCGCCCTAATTCTAGATGATCATTCTAGAACGGTACTTAACTAGTACATGATAATGAAAATGATCTTGAGGGTTTACAACATCATTTAGGAGTTTACCTGAACCACATGCCTAGAACACACACACACCTTTAGTCGACTACATTTTCTGTGCACCCTAAAACATACGACCTGTATCTCTTTATATAATAGAGATAACTAGGTTTACAAAAGATATGAAAACAAAATTAAAAAGATAAGACAAATAATATCTTCCAAAACATATATGATTTCTTTTTTATCTTATTTCTTAAGGAGATCTTCTAAAATCTTCAAAGTCTTCCATCTTTTGAAGAATTCTTCTTTTGCATTTAAGTCCTTTTGTTTTATTCTTTTATTCACTTTGTCTCATCAAATCAAGAATCCCAACAAATACAAAGAAAGATAAGATTCTGCAAACACCAAGTAGTACTCAGAAGAATAAAGTAGAAGCATACTCTAGGACAGTTAAATCTAGCTTGAAAAATAAGAATTGTGTTGTGGAACCTAATGGAACTGCAAATGTGCAACATTCCAAGCTTAATATGAATTCTAAACTTCTATGTGTTAAGTGTAATGGTTGCATGCTTTTTGATAATCATGATTTGTGTGTTCTTGATTTTATCAATAATGTGAATGCTCATGCTAAATCAAAATCTGTTAAGAAAAGTTCAAAGAGAAAAGTTTAGAAACCATTAGGAAAGGTGTTCACAAATATTGGATACACTTGGTGACCTACGGGTCAAACCTTCACTATAGTAGGAAATTCGTGCCCTTTAACTAGGATTACCAAAACTACAGAAGTGCCCCCTAGGAAACCACTTGCTCTAGAAAAATGAACAATCCCTAAGCCTTGTAGTAACATTGGTTTACTCAATGGAAACTAGGAAATCTAAAACTTAAGCGATATGTTAGCAAACCTAAGATTATTAAATCTTTATCTACTAACAACATCCATAATTTCTAATGTTCCATCTTCCTCTCTTAATGAATGCAGGTCGTCTAAATTGTTCTCTAGTATTTGGACTTCGGATGCTCCAAGCATGCCGGAGATCGCTCTCAGCTCACCAATTTCGTTAATAAATTTCTGGGTATAGTCAAATTTGGAAATGATTAAGTGGCAAAGATAATGAGATATGATGATTATCAGATTGGGAATTTTACGATCTCAAGGGTTTATTACGTGGAAGGACTTGGACACAACTTATCCTCCATTGGACAATTCTATGATTCAAACCTTGAAGTAGCTTTTCGTCAACACACCTGCTTTATTTATAATCTAGAAGGTGTTGATCTATTGATAGGATCTCAAGGCAACAATCTGTATACACTGTCTCTTGAGGATATGATGGCGTCCTCTCTAATATGTCTCTTGTCAAAGGCCTCAAAGACGAAGTCGTGGCTGTGGAACTGACGCATCATCTAAACTTCGGTGCAATCAACCATTTAGCTAAACAAGTTCTTGTTTGAGGTCTCCCTAAGCTAAAATTTGAAAAGGACCATCTGTGTTCTGCTGATGCAATGGGAAAAAGAAAGAAGAAACCCCACAAACCTAATCTGAAAGACACAACCAAGAAAAACTCTATATTTTGCACATGGGTCTTTATGGACCAATGCGTGTTGCAAGTGTTAATTGAAAGAAGTACATCCTCATCATTGTCAATGATTACTTTCAATTTACATGGGTAAAGTGCTTACAGTCAAAAGATGAAGCTCCAGATTTCATAATCAAGTTTCTTACGATGATCAGTGCGGTCATTAGGTACTTGTTCGTTCTAATCAGTACTGATAATGGGAATGAGTTTGTTAATCAATAACTTTGATGTGAAATATTAGGAGATGGTTGGCATCTTTTCAGAATCAGCTGTTTCTAGTCTCATAGCTAACTTGCTATCATTGAAAGGACGTTAATCATTCGGCCTAATTGAACTGCCGCACATGTTGATTTATGCAAAAAGTTCGTTATCTTATAGGCAGAAGTTTTTGCTACTGCAATGTTACACCTAATTCATTCTAGCATACGTCTTCGTCACGGCAAAACACCATCTGAAGCTTTTCAATGACAAATCTTCCCGATTTCATTTGTCCATGTATTTGTGTGAACTTTGTTATCGATATAAATGACTAGCGAGAACTAAGGTAAGCTACAACCTAACGCGATATTGTATTTTCATTGGCTATGCACGACAAAGAACGCTTTTTGATTTACAACTGACGTACCAGAGAATTCATCGAAACAATTCATGTGATTTTGATGAGCTGACAGCAATTGCTTTTGAACACATCAGTTTAGAACCCGCACTTCATGAAATGACTCTTGCAACAATCAGTTCAGGACTCATACCAAACCCTCCTCCTTCAACATCGTTTGTACCACCTACAAGAACTTATTGGGATCTTTTTTTTCAACCACTGTTTGATGAATTACTAATCTTCACTAGGTTGATCTATCCATATCCCCTTTAAATCATTGTTCAAATGCTAATAGTAGTAGCTTTTAGAAACCCGCAGAGTAGCATCAACTGGTTCACCTTCTCAACAACTGTTAACCAAAAGATGCACAATACTAGTAATCACAAACTTACTCAAACTCATCTCATGTTCATTTATATCGATTTTGAAAAAGAGAATATGACTCTAACTTGTTGAACATCACTAGCGATCATTCTTTGGATTCCAAATTCTAGAAATGATTCTGAAAGCATCTTTTCTTCGGACGTTTTCCCTATGATGTGCACACTGTTGCTCCGAATAAAACATTTAATATCTCGACTAAGATCATCCTTTTAGAACAACATCCTGGTGAACTCGATTAATGTTTATATAAGACTCCAACTCCATGACACATGCCTTATTTTTGTTACTACAATGCTTTTCCACACCTTAGTTTTTGATTTCTGAACAAAGACTTATAAGTGGATTTAACTCAATCATGTTGGATTGAAGCATTGCAAGAGGAATTAAATGATATATGAACTGTCTTGAAGTCTGCGAAATCGTTCCTCGTCTATTATAAAAGTGATGGTCATTTACTTTAAATGGATCTTACATAAGTGAAACGTGATGACTTAGGAGGAATTCTGAAGATTAAGGCTGATGGTTGCACGTGTTACCGTCAAAAGAGGGAAATTGATTTTAAAATGAATTCTTTTGCTCTATGGCTAGACTTGATGCTATTGTATATTCTGCATTTGCTGCTCACTATGGCATATGATGTTTACCAAATGATGTTAAAGACGGGCATTCTTGAATTGGCATTTTGCGCAAATCAGTTTATGTTTAGCTACCAGATAGGTTTGTGGATCAAGCGAATCCCAAATCATATGTACCAGGTTAAGAAGGCTCTTTATGGGTTGAACAAGCTCTCGCGGTGGTATGATCTTTTGTTCAAAGTTTCTACTCGTTCAGGAATTTCTAACGGAACCGAGTATCCTATAAGTTTTTAGAAGACAAGGCAAAGATTTCTCCTGGTACAAATTACCGTTGATGACTATAATCTTTGCGTCTACATACACAGAAAAAGTGTGACAATTTTCAAAATAATGTGTCAAAGCTTTAGATGTCCATGATGGCGCAAAAAATCATTTTTTTCTAGGACTACAGATTTCATAAATACTAGAGGCATCTTTCTAAACTAGTCTAAATATGCTCTTGAATCTTTGAAAAAATATGGTATGGAATCTAGTGACCCAGTGGATACTCCCATGGTGAAGAAATCCAAATTGGATGACGATACATAAGGGAAAGCGATGTACCTACCACTAATCGTTAGAATGGTGGGCACCCTTATGTATCTCACAGCCAATAGACCAGACCTTACATTTTCTGTATGCATGTGTGCCCGGTATCAGGCAAAGCCTACCGAAAAGCATTTACATGCTGTAAAAAGAATTTTTAAATACCTAAGAGGAATAGTTAATAGGGGACTCTGGTATCCAAAGGATTCTTCTATTGCTCTAACAGCTTATGCAGACGCTGATCATGCGGGTTGCCAAGATACTAGATGAAGTATATATGGAAGTATGTGTTGGGATTATGTCTTTTGATGTTGTTTGTTTAAGCTGCTCATCGTTTGTGTTAACTGTTTGCACAGCTGGATTAGAGTTGATCATAAACTTCAAAGAAAATATGCTAAGTGTTTACTACTACTAGTACACAGTTACTACTGCTAGTGAATATTAGTACTGCTAGTGAAAATATGCTTAGTGTTTACTACTGCTGGTACACAGTTACTACTGCTAGTGAATATTAATATGTTCAAAGTTAAGACTTGCTCAGAGATAAGTTAATGTTTCTAAGTTAATTATAGTTATTACTGTTTGTTGTTAGTACTGTTTATATGATATGTATTAAGTTATTTGTTTATAGAAAAGATTATGATACTTATGAAAGTATTGTAAGCCGACTAGGGCTCCTTGGTGTATAAAAGGAGGTCCTAGGGCATAGAGTTTGATATCTTTTATCAATCTTTTGAAGTATTATTAGACGTATAATTCATAGCTTCAAGGTCTTTGTAACCCTAATACTTTAAGAGTATTCGTATTATTATCATTAATAATATTGGAGCTTATTTGTTGAATTATATGTTATTGAATATGTTTCATTGATATCTTCTTATATCTAAAAGATTAGATTCCGCATAATCTTTAATACATTCAAACACAGTTTCTACTATAGTTGTGTTAGATTTATCTAATATAACTAAACCTTAAACAAGCTTAAGGGATCAATCTATCTATTGAATGTGGGATCAAAAGTGGTTCCGAGCTCTGTTGAGAGATGTGTAATAAGAAGAACCTGTTTTTGCTAAAAGATATGGATTAAGATTTTGCACACATGGTGGTTGCATCCAAAGTTCCCATGCTCAAACCTGGTGAGTATGAGATATGGAGGATGAGGATTGAACAATATATCCAGATGATAGACTATGCATGTGGGAAGTCATAGAGAATGGTGCAACCTTGCCAAAAACAAAAATTATAGAAGGAGTTATGACAGAGATGCCTATTACAACTGCTAAAGAAAAGGCTCAGAGAAGATTAGAGGTGAAAGCTAGAAGTACTTTAATGATGGGCATTCCCAATGAACATCAGTTAAAGTTTAACTCTATAAAGGATGCTAAGAAGTTGCTGGAAGCTGTTGAAAAGAGATTTGGTGGGAATGCAGACAAAGAAGACTTAAAGGAATCTCTTAAAGCAGCAATATGAAAACTTCCAAGGCTCAAGCTCATAGATGGCTTGATCAAAACTCTTTATAGGCTTCAAAAGTTTGTGAGTTAGTGGAGCTTTTGGATGAAAAGTTTCGCAAGAAGATCGTCTAATCATAAGTTATTAAGAATTTTGTCACCTAAGTGGAACACACATGTTGTTGTGTGGAGGAATAAACCTGATTTGGATACAATGAGCATGGATGATCTCTACAACAACCTCAAGGTGTATGAACCAGAAGTTAAAGGGATGTCTAGCTCAAGTTCAAGCACACATAACATGGCTTTTGTGTCCTCTTCAAATAACACACTACGCCAGCACTAATAAGTGTTAAGTACTGTCTCATGGAGCTTCTATGCTAGCAATCAAGTTAATGATCCTTCTTACAAATTGATAACTTGAGTGATGCTGTTATTTGTGCATTTTTTGCTAGTCAACCAAATAGTCCTCAACTTGTACATGAGGACTTGCAATAAATTCATCCGGATGACATGGAAGAGATGGATCTGAGATGGCAAATAGCCATGTTGACTATGAGGGCAAGAAGGTTTTTGAAGAATACAGGAAAGAAGCTTACTGTTAATGGCAAGAGGGGACATTTTGCTAGGAAGTGCAGAGCTCCAAGAAATGAAGACAACAAGAACAAAGGAAAGCTCAGACGGAGTTGTTGCCTGTGGAAACATCTACTTCCACAAGCCTTTGGTTTTCCATGTGATGGTCTTAGGTGGATATGAATGGGAGTGATCAGGTAGAGGAAGGGCCTAATTATGCACTTATGGCTTTCTCATCTTTAAGTCCTAACTTAGAGGTATCCAATGTTAAGATCGTTTAAAGCTCAGTTTGTTTAGAACTTTATATAGGATAAATAACATTAAACATAAACAATATGTACAGCGGAATTAAAGAATAAAGAACAATGTTATTTGAACAAGGGTTTTTCATTATTCATTATGTTTTCCACATTATTACCCCAACTATAATTGGGGCTAACTAACTAACTATTAATATTATACAACTAACTAAACGTGTACACACACAACGTTTTTCTTATTAGTTGAATCTCATTGAGAACACACACTTTTTCTGGATGATTAAAAACATTATGCCTGGACTTTTTTATAGCATAAGGTCGTCAGGCTTACATGGAAATAATAAACGATATTAATGGAGTAATCAATTTAAATATCAATTTTATTCTTCATCTTTTATTTTTTGACCATCTTATTTTCTTCTACATCTTAATAGAATCTCACTAATGGAAACTTGGTCCTTTTGTTTCATCTTGTGTCATTCGTGTTTTGTTTATCAACTCAATATAATTCCTAACAATCTTTACCCTAACTGATATTGCAAACCAAATAAGCACTAACTTCCCCTGAAGTTAATATAGATATGAAACTTCCTTTAAGCTCAATGGATCTCAAGTTGCAATCATATATCTTCTTCTCCCTTTTTTGTCATCATCAAATTGGGACTTAAAGTTTATGCAACTTTGATCTTTACAACCACGAAACCAATATTCACACTTCTAATTAAGTATTCTAATGACCATTACCCATCAAAGCACATAATGAAAAAAATTGAAGCTTGAGCATAGAAACTTATTACACTAGCAGTAGTAACAAAGGCTAGTAGTAGTAAAAACCTTCACCTTAATGACACATGTAAATGGTTAAAATTTTTAACATTAAGCTTCTCCTAAAACCTATATGTTAACCATTTCTTGAGTCTTCAATTCTGCTTAAGCTCTTTGTAATGATTTACTGATGAGAAAAACGAGTATAACGAAACTTGATGAAGAAGTAGAATATCTCCCAAAACTTATGTCTTATTTCTTGTACTATCCACGTAACTCAAATCATACAAGACCAGCAATTATAAGTAGATTCGCACCTCTTGAAAGAAATCATCAATAGATGGAGACACTGAGCACTACAATATAACTCTTTAAGTGTAGCCCAAATGTAGCATAGAGCATCATAAGAAAAATCACACATTGCTAGATTCTTCAAGTCTTCGTCAACATCCATTAAGCACAAACAAGTTACCTCCAAATGTTGTAAGCCATTTGAAATATGATAAGAACACGTACCCAAGTAGTTCCACTTCATCTTCAAATAAGTCATAATTACTCATATTCGTAACCAATTAATTCAATAAATATGAGCCTTTAAATCATTTAAGAACATTTAAAATCATAAATCCAAACAGTAAACACCAAAAACAAACAAACTTGTGTTTCTGTTTTGTCTGACATCCATCATGTGTGTGTCATCCGATAACGGGCAAAGCTGGCAGTACAAATGTATAAGATTACTACTGGCAGCGTTAAAACCATTTAAGCCCAAGTTTCAACTTTGAAGCCCATCTAACCATATTAATCATATTCTCATTATCAGTACTATTCTATATTCATCAAAAACACAACTTGATCACAATATGGTTGTACCCTATTAAATACATGAACATCACGAACAAACAAACTTCAACGTGAATTAGGGTTTCATGCATTCCACATAATGACGATGAACACCATAAGGACAACCAATCATCAACATCATAACCAGCAACAGCAACATGATGTCCATAAATACTGTTGCATACAATCACATGATCAAGCAATGAAACTTCAAGTTCCCATTCTCTTTCTGTTGCTTATTGCTGCACGAACCGTGATCTTTAATAACACCGAAACCCTTTAAAAAACCAATTAGGGTTTTTATGAGTTCATTGAGGGTTTAGTAAAAGAATCCAAGATAGAACCATCAATAAGAATAACAACATAACGTTGGTGATGCTTTATGAACTTCCAAATATATGCAATCGAGCATCCTACGAATCCCCCATCATTGCAGCAGCAACAATCGTGAAGATGGTGAAACTACTCTGAGTTTCGTATATAGTTAGATGAAAAAAATCGAAAAAATTAGAAAAATGCAACAAAAAAGAAAGAGAAGAAAGTTTGAAGATAATCGTTTCGCAAAGGAATTACACGAAGGATCGATTATTCGTTGATACGTCTAAAAAATCAACGATGTAGAGTATTGTACAAAGTGGAAGATATCGCCACTTGCCTTGTAGAGTATGTAAAGTTTTGGGATGATTGGGAAGTTGACCGTTACGGGAACGCCAACTTAGGTTGTTGTTTTTGATCGATGATCAAGACGTTGTAAATAGTTGTGTCTTTATCATGGTAACGGTCGAGAAAAAGTGTCTAGCAACTTGTACTTTAGGCTTAATCTATTTGTTTCTTGATTTTTATTTAACAACAATTTACTTCCCTCTCACCTGATGATTAGCCGCTGGTTTTACGCGAATGAGGATTCATACGAACATGCATGTCTATCCTGGCGTTCCGGGTGTGTATGCATGCCTTGTACCTTGTTGGTTTATGACTTTTGGTGAAAGTTAGAAGGTTCCTACCCTATATCATTCTTCATCCTAACCGTTGGTTAAATTCGAATGGGGATGGGATTTTTTCGAACAAACATGTCTATCCCGGTGTTCCGTGGTGTGTATGGTGTGCTTAGCTGCCTTTTGGATTGGAGTACTTTTTAGTGAAAGATTGTAGAATGATCAAACCGTACGCATTTCCATACAAAAACCCATATTTACCTTTATAAACTTGTTATCCTTGGCTTTTAGTGGTGGAGATGTGTATCCTTTCCAAATGCTAATGATAGAATATTGTCACGAACTCCGAGCATTAAGCGAATTAGTTAAGGTTAGACCACATAGTTTAGTTGAGTGATTTGAGTCTTGTTTTCATCTTCTTTTCGTGAGGTGTTTGGTGGTGTACTAGTAATAGATCAAAAAGTGCTTTTAACGTAAAATATCCTGTGGGAACATTTTTTTAAACTTCTAAAGGCTACTGAGGACAAGTAGGGGATTCAAAGTGGGGGATATTTGATGACTCAAATAGTCTTATTTTATAACATCGTTTAGTCCCACAGTTATTAACAAATTTTGTATAGTTATTGCTCAAAGAATTGTTACTTAATCGTTATTAATAGTTGAGATTGCTAGTAATTAATGAGAGTACATTGATGAAACATAGCAAGGCATGCATTTTGGAGCTTAAAACGAAGACTTTGAGAATTCTACTGATCTGACTGTCAATAGCCGTATTATTCTATACCTATACGACGTATCCTAAGACTTTGGACGAATCAAAAGACCATTTCCTGACTTTTGAATGAAAGAATACGTCGTATCACATCATTGATACGCCGTTGTATAAATACTTTGGTCAACAAAAATGAACAAAGTGGAATTATCCAATACGCCGTTTCCATCAAGCCGATTCGGGTATCGTGCTACACTTCACAAGAAACCGCGAGACATAAAGACCAATTACGTGTATCCAGAAACCCCTATACGCGTATTCACAATATTAGTAATAAATATTCTGGAAAGATAACAAACGTGGTCTTAACTCTAAGAAATCCCCTATACGCCGTACTCCCACATGGGATGGATACGGCGTATCGACGCGATCCAGGACACTAGAAATAGATGACTTAAACTCAGTATTTATATCTTGCAAGTGAATCCCACTAACCACCAAGTCGACCAAGAGGTCGAATACAGGGAGCATAGAAGGTCAGAAAAAGAGCTTCCAAGATCAAGGAACAACTCTTGTATATCTTTGTGCAACCGAATACGCTGTTCGATTAAGGTTTCTTTATTTTTAATCTGGTTTATGATATCAAAAGTGGGTATTTTTTACTATGATTTATGGGCTGATACCTTTAGGGATATTCACATGTTTATTGAAGATCTAATGTTTGGTTTGTTTATCCTTGATTTGCTTAATTTATGTTGATTGTCTGTTTTGTTGATCTATTTATATTGTTTTGTTGCTTAAGTATGCGACAAATCATTAACTGGGGTCTTCGTCCTACATATTTAATGCGCTGCAACTTCGGTGTTGTTTGTGCGTAGGCTAAGAGTCCGGGATAGCTCTCCATATTGCAATTTATATATCTAGAATCATAGGATCACAAATATTTACCTATCATTGCCTTTAGTTTAGTGAGATTAGTTGAGCCATAAGGTAACCTTGGTATCAACGAGTATGTTCTCTATTCAATTGGTAATGGGGAGACAGAATTGTTAGCTGGTCATCAAAAAGGCAGAAAAACGCTGCGATATCTAGTACGGAAGCTGAATATATAGCCTTGTCTGGCTGTTGTGCTCAAGTCCTTTAGATGAGATCATAGCTTACCGACTATGGCCTTAGATTCAATAAAATTCCAATGTACTGTGATAACAAAAGCGTTATTGCCTTATGCTGCAACAATGTTCAACATTCTCGATCAAAACATATTGACATCAAATTCCACTTCATAAAAGAGCAAGTTAAGAACGGAGTAGTAGAGATTTACTTTGTCAATACGGAGTATCAGCTAGCGGACATCTTCACTAAAGCTCTTGGCAGAGAAAGAATTGAATTTCTTATCAACAAGTTGGGAATGCGAAGTTTTACGCCGGAGACCCTGAAACAATTGGCAGATGAAGATGAAGAATAGTGGTGGTACCTATTCGAATATCCTATATATAGTATGTATATATGTTAAAAACCAGAAAAACCAAAAAGATTTTTCATTTTCAGAACACCTTTATAAAAACAAAATACAAAAATATAAAACCCTTAAAACCAAATAAAAAATTAAAAAATAAGAAAAATATATAAAAAAGGAGAGGTAATAATGGCATGTCTTTTGAAAATCGATAACATTTACGGTCTTAGAAATGTCATTTAATAATGATACGAGACTGTAAATGAAGTTCGAGCAGAAGTTCAAAAGTTTTCAAAACATGCCAAAAATAGCTTGCTATTATTTCAGATAGTAACCCGGTCATCATCTTATAGGCAAGTATTTCAAAAAGGAAACTTGACCTCTCAACGGGAATTTATTCTCGGGCATGGTCTACTTTATGACTATGCAAAGGCTTGTGTTTACTTTTCAACACAACTCGTGCTTCCTATTTACAAATTAGTGTATGTATTAGTGCATTTATTTGTCAAAATAAGGGAAATATTATTTTTATTGTTAAAAAGTTGTTGATGCGGTCGTCGTAGGACTTCTACACGAAGTTTTACAACTCCCTAGGCAGAGCACCTAATCGTTGTAGTAGTAGTATAGGCAAGACTCGGGGGTTGTTATCGTTTACTCAGGGAATAGGTTGGGAAGGCTTGATCACGGTCTAACAGAATTCGAAGGGTTAAGAGAAGATGCTTTTTGTGTTTTTATGTTTTATGAAAGAAGGTAAAATCATATATTAGAGAGATGGTTGGTTTTAGCTATTAAACTAAATAATAAACTACGCTAATGGTGATAACAATATAATAAAATATTGTCTTTATTTAATCATGTATTACTCCCTAGATTGCTTCTCCTAGTGTTGTTACTTTGTCATACTTATGATGATCTATGTAATTATTTCCTAAGTCATAAACGAATTACACGAACCCGCCGTCTATTTAATATTTCGTTAAGGCAACGCACAAGTAAGATAGTATGAAGACTATTACAAGGCCCCTAAGAGTATATTAAATGCATGTGAAATATATTAAGAGTGGATCAACCATATAAGGGGCAAGGTAGTATGAAGACTGTTACCCGATGGTATCCTTTCTACACAATCATGTTTTCCTAGACATATCAACAACGATACACACAAAAGCTGGTTTTCTAAGACCTAATCACAAGAAGCAACACCACTAAGATCTACATTCTAGGTTTCATACAATCATAAATAAATACAATAGGAGGTTTAGCCAAGCATGTTATATATAAAGCAAGAACAGATAAGAATTACACAACAAAACATATTGAATGATTAAATAAGTATTACTTGATTAGAACATTAATTGAAGGAAGTACAATAGGGTTTTTAGGCCCTAAAATCGTCCCTAACATCTGCTAAATGAACTAGGGTTCATACCCTCTTTTTATTCTAAAGTTACACACTTAAAACCCTAAAATCAGATTTGTATTTATAGGAAAATCGTTGTGACGGCGTCGCGTTTTAAACGTGACGCCGTCGTGACAAGAATATTCTAGATAATGGGCTGGATTGTACGGGCTAACGTCGTCACCATATCTTGTGACGCTGTCGTGGTAGGATTTGTGACGGCGTCACTTGTAATCTGTGACGCTGTCTCCAGCTTCTGAGGAGAAATTCTTGAGCAATGTTGGTCTAGGTCCGTAGTCTCGTCTGTTTCTTCTCCAAATGAGCCCAAGTCACGTGTATTTCCTCAAAATGCCTTCCAAATGCTAAATACCTGAAAAGGAACGATTAAGTACCTATTTTGGGCATAAACACACAATTTAGGGGGTTAAACGACCCCGAAAAAGTGTATAAAATGACACCTCATCAGTTGTCTTCATAATGAATCAGTGTTTTCAGTAATCACAAAAAGATTTTCAAAGACAATTCGACCACCTAAGCAATGACAACAGCTCTTTAAATAGAAAACGGGTCATTATTTGAGGGGGAGAAAGCGTCATCAAATATATCTTTTAAAACGGTCTTTCAAAATAAGTCACGGTCTTTCAAAATAAGTCACAGAATAAACGGATAAAGTTTTTTTTTATAAAGACGGATTACGATTTCAAGGGGAGTTAATTTATATTAACTACAAGAGCTTTAAATGTCATTTGTTTCAAACTTTTGGGACTTATTTGCAATTTAAGACTTAGTTGATTCTCACATAATACTTTTAAGCTTAGTAATTCTTCATACACGACCTCAAGTATAGGTGCGTACAAGGTTTTACTGATTCCAAGGTATCAAAACCAGCAAGGGAGAAGGAGTAGATACACTAGAACGTACAACAAGTACACGTGATAGAGTCCATAGCCTTCTTTGATTTTAGGCCATTCCGGGAAGACGAATGTCATAACCGCAGAGAAAATCAGTGTTTTAACTTGTTACTTTCGGGTGCACTATTTCAACTACATGGGGGTAGAGATATCTTGTGATTTCAAGTATGCATCATTTAAGATACTAGGGGGAAGTGTTGTAAGAAGATTTATTCTAAGCGTGAGAAGATTGGTTACTGATTCAATAAATGCTTCCTCAAACGGTTAATCACTAAGCTTATTTTTTTAAAGAGAGTAGAATTAGTTGACAAAAGAGGTACACATACGTTTGATAAGTATGATGATTCTTTAAGATAGTCAGTATTCTGCAGAAAGAAATGAGTACATTTGGGACTTTGTTGACTTAGGTGTTATCATTTCGTCTACTTAGAGGGAATAATTGTGACATCCGGGACTTAGTTAACTTTGGTGTTTCAATTTATATCATCACTATCGTGTAAGGAGAAATACGGACATCCGGGACTTAATTGACTTTGGTGTTATGGTTCGAATTAATTGTGTACTTTGGATATTTGGGCTTTTTACATCAAGACTGTTGAGGCGGCTTGCAAGAATGTTTTGAATCTACTCAACAAAGGATTGCTGATTTAGGGGGAAGCTAAGACAACTTCTTAAGAGAGACTAAGGGGAAGACCTACGGCTGATACAAAAGAACCATATGATTCTATCATATGATGTTCTCATCATTCAAGTCAAACCTCGTACATAATAATCTTGTGAATATATAAATGTGTAGTGTAGACTTAAAAATTAGGCATATATAGTGTTTGAGTATGAATTTTCAAGAATTTCTTAGTAAATTCAATTTTTTTCAAAATAACATACTCAAACACCATATAATACCCTCATAATTTGAAGGGGAGCATTAAAAATGTTCCAAATACGGCTTGTTAATAATTAAACATTTTTTCCCCGAAAGCAGTTATATTTGAATCATTTGATATCCAAAATATCAAGATATTTGACATTTTTGATAAGAGGAGAAGATGTGATTAAAATATATGATTAAAAAAATATGATTTTAGGATTTCAAGTGTACGTTATCCCATATATGTGCTAAACTCTTTCGATTAACCGATGCACATATAAAGGGGGATCAAATGGTTACGTGTTGGCAGAAATTTGGAAGTACCAAAGACCGACCATTTAATTTACTGTATTGGAGTTATAAGGTGGTTAAGTTTAGGTATTCATTCCCATGATCCAGCCAGAACCAGAGGGATCCACCCAGGGATATTCCACTAGATAGTGTAGTAGTCCTTAGGTATGAAAAAAGGAGTAAAAGTGAGAATAAGGGAAAAGTGCCGACTAAGATGGAGCTAGTACTGGAACAAACCCAACAAGGTACTAGTTATGAAGTCTCGGTAAGTGCTGAAGGGGTTGAAGAATTAAAAATAAAAGTTAAGATAAAGGGTGAAAAGAAAGAAGCCCTCATTACATTTAGGCAGAAACTGGGTCAATACATCTGCTGTCAAGAATCACAAAGTTGATTACTGACATTGAAGACTAACATCAAGGACCTAGTGATCCAATGCACAACCCTCCCTAGCCACTCAAAATCTCTCAAAAGATTTATGTTTCATTTCTCATGGAGATTACACGTATTTCTATCAACTTTCCCACTCCGAGTTAGTTGGTATTGAAAAGGTGGCAGTCTGCTCTAGCCTCTGATCACTAAAACCAAAGTGCACTATTGAGTTTAGAGCCAAAAGTGATCATTCATAAATCTTAGTAGGACACTGTTTAAATATATTTGTTATTCACACACTATGAAAACAAGTAATAACCTAAGAGTCCTACGCATTATCCTCGTGATCTTGCCAGAACATCAGAGTGATACTAAAGCATTCACAGTGACGATGGAAATCCTGCTTGAGCCAACATCAAACAAGCTCTTGGTAGGTGACTTGTACGATTCTATATGAATCAAACTTGTGATAACTGGAAAGAAACGATGGTGCGATTCTAAAATGAATCAAACTTGTTCTAGTAAATGTTGACGGTTGATAATGAATTTTTGAAATGATTAACACTCTAGATGTGTTACAAAAACACTTTAGCAAGTAACACGTCGATTGATTTTCAAATCGATTTTTCAATTCAATCGGTGAGACTTCGTCTTGATGGTTCACTCATACCGTGTTGTCTACTTTGAGACGCTCTAGTAATGAGAACGACTAGTGCAGCTGCGAAACCCTGTCAAGGAGATTCTTCAGAATTCTACCTGATCACGGGCAGTATTTATACTGATCAACGAGGAACCGTGGTTATTGCAACCGTATTTAACAAAGAAACAATGACACTCTCGTCCATATCTGTTGATTACCACTAACCTAAACCTGCAGGTACTCCTGACGATTGATGTAGCTGATTCCTGACGAGTCATGACTCATAGCCACATGCTCATACCCGACCGACAAATGTAAAGACATCATAAAAGCTCAAGTACATGTTTCAAGACTTCCGCTACTCTGATATCGTACGTCCTTCTTGAAGTGACGAAGTGTTAAAGTTAAAGAACATCAAGAAAGATGCATTATTAAAGCTGTTCAAGTTGACAAATCAAGAAAGGTATGAGCATGTCGATCCAAAAGTCACAAGTTCAGAAGATGGCAAAGTTTACAAGATGGCGAAATGAGATTATGCTTGGTTGATGATATCAAGAAGTTCAAGATCACATATTCACATACAAGTCAAGCTAAAGGAACAAGCTCAGGCCTAAAGTCAACGATCACTACGCCATATTCACAAGAAAATGAAAAAGAAAAAAGAATTCTGCGAGCACAAGAACAAAGACCTTTATAGTATGCTAGGTTTAAGTTTTTGTAAAATGGAGTGACCTCCATTAGAGGGATATTGTTAGGAACAAAAGTGTCGGTCACTTCCATAGATATCATTAGATAGCTCGTTTAGTTATTTTTGGAACTTAAGTAGGTTTGTTATCCCAAGACCCATGGAAAGCCCATGAGCCCCAAGCCAACATGCCATTACTTAGGATATTTAAACCCTTTCCATGCTATGAAAAGGGTGTTGGTTGTTCATTTTACACATACACTTAATGCATTTTTCTTTTATGTTTACTTTCTCTCTCTAAAGTGTTCATCCACCCACTCTCTCTCTAGAAATACCTCTATTTCCCTCATCAAGTATGTTATTAGATATTCATCAAAAAGCTCATTTGCTTGAGGACAGGCAAATCTCAAGTGTAGGGGTATTTGATAAGATGTCATTTTTTACACTTTTTCATGGTCTTTTAACCCCCAAAATCGTGCAAATATGCCCAAAATATGTGCTTAATTGTTTCTTTTTATGTTTTTAGCATTCAGATGGAATTTAGAGGAAATACACGTGACTTGGACTTAATTTGGGAAGAGACGGACAAGATTACAACTCTACAAGGAATTTGATATCATATTGGCATATAGTTCGTGGAGACGGCATCACAAACCCTTGTGACGGCATCAGAAGGCCCAAGAGACGGCGTCAGAGATTTTGGTGACGGCGTCTGAGTAGCTGACATTAAGAATCCCAAAGAAGATTCTACGGGTTGACGCCATCGCAATTACCCTTAATTATAGGTTAAAGGGTGGAAACGTTTGGGGAACGATTTTATACTTTATAACAGTTGTTCTTAGACATTTTTAGGGTTTTATAACCCTATTGTACTCATCGTTACTCCATGTATTATTGAATTGAAGCTCCTTTATCCCTTCAATCTTTCAATATGTCTATGTATTGTTTGATTAATTGTTCTTCGCTTTCAATTAACATGTTAGGGTAAATTTATTAGTGTTTGCTGATGATAACATGAAACTTAGTTTGTAATTACTTTTACTATTGCTTCTTGTTGGTGGTGTGCACGTTAGGCTCTAGAAAACTAGCTTCTTTAATTCAACGCCAAGATGTCTAGGGAAACGTAATTGTGTGGAAAGGATACCTTTGCAATAGTCTTCATACTAACTTGCTTTTGTGGGGTTGATCACATTTTAAGTATTTTATTTGGTGTGATATACCCTTAGAAGCCTTGTAATAGTCTTCATACTACCTTACTTGTGTTTTGTCCTATTGGTTATCACATAGAAAGCGGGTTTGACGGCTCGCTTATGAATTAGGAAATACTTACACATTGCATCACAAGGGTGACGAGAAATAGCTTTAGGAAGAGCATCTAAGGAGTAGTGCATGTTTAAGTGAGCACGTTTGTTTACCTATACGAGTTTCCACATAATTAGATTAGATTAGAACTAGATTAGTAGTTAATTAGTTAAAACAACTCTCTTTAAAACCTAAGATTTTACTTGATTTCTAAAAAATACAAAAACACAAAAATAGTCTTCCCGCAACCCTTAGACCTTAGTAACATTCGATTCGAGCCTACCCAAACTATTCCCCTTGAGAATGATCAATCCCCATGAGTCTTGCTTATACTGCACTACAACGATTAGGTACACTGCCTAAGAGGATTGTAAAACTTTGGTTTGCAATCAACCGCACATCACTAGGATCTCCTTTATGTTTTAACGATGACAAATAAACGTTCACGAAACGTAAAATAACAAACGATAGCAAAATCCATAAAACCGGATATTTTCCTCTGACGAGCTGGGCAAGCGTCAACACGTTATTAGCGCGCCACTTGCGAATTCCGTTTTTAAGGATTTCATTTTGTCGGCTTTCCTCTTATCCGACACATGTAGAAACTTAAATAAAGTTATGTATATGATTTTTGATCATTTAAGAACACTCCACATGAGCTTCAGACTTAGAAAGGAGCTAAAATGAATCCTTTCGTTTTTCAACAAAACACCAACTCAAATATTTTATCTAACGCCTCTAGACAGGGCCGAAACTTCTTTCTAAACCTAGTAAGATCATATTTTCAACATACCATCAAATGAAAGTATTCATTTGACCTTAATCTGGATTTATGTTGTTCCTAATCACGTAACGGGTTTTACTCCCTTATTGGTCAAACTAAGTCAAACGTCACTCTGCGTAAACACATCCTTTCCCGTTATGGGATATGCTTTACTTGTGATGCAAAGCACTTAGCTTGTTTTCATCAAGATAATTAGTGATCAAATCCTTTGTTGATTATCATGGATTAAAGTCAAAATGACTAAATGAGTTTGTGGTATATGGAGATTCATCATGCATTGAGTGGTCTCATCTCCTTACCTATAAATGTTTTACAAACTCACATGTATTCCTCACATGTACAAAATGACTTACAAACTCCCACACCTCTTCTACATAATCCTACAACCCATCCTTCCTAATCATTTGTTTACCCTTATTTCCTACACATGATTATATCCTTCACGCACTCTAAAGATTTCTTTCTTAAACCATCCCATAATCACATATGCCCACTCTTTCCTCTTTATTGGCAATGTGATTATAAACCCAAATCAATCCTTTGATTTCATCCTAAACATCATCACCTTCATACTTCTTCAAAACCATCTCCAAGCCTAAACTCTTCTTCACATAAACCTTCCCTAAATACCACCCACATAGGACAACTCACATTCCCTTACACAATGTACTCTCCTTGTACTTGTTATACCTCTTGTCCCCTTCATTCCCAACATAGGCTCCTCCACATCCCATCAAAACATTCTCCACTACATATCCACTATTTACCTTCTTCCTTATAACAATTTGAATTTCACATACATACACACACACAAACACTCTATCATCCTCACCCTTGATCAAGCCACTTCATAGATCCAAGTTACCTTACTCACTTCTCCTCCTTTTGATTGAATTTAAACAAACACAACAAATACACTTTTTCATCCACCCTTGATCAAGCCACTTCATCACCTAAGTTACCTCGCTTTCTTCTCCTCCCTTGGATTGAAATTTAAATCTTAAACAAACACACTCACTCTCTTCAAACAAACACATCTCACTTTCTAAATAAACACACTTCTCTAATCACCCTTGATCTTGCCACTTCACTCATCTAACTTACCTTTCTTCATCTCATCCTCACCCTCCATTTCAAACTAAGATCAATAGGCTCCTTTTCATCCCATCACCATCACATCATGACAACTCATTAATAACCCATCCTTACCCCTTTCTCTATTTCACACATGTGCTCAAAACATTTGTAATTTAAATTTCAAATCTTTCTCCCTTTCTCTCCAAGTTAAGAATATTCTTGGAATATTCTCTTGTACCCTAACTATCTTCTTTAAATCTTTAGTTGGATCTTAACTAAGCTACTTACATGTTGAGTAATACCCAAAATACCTTTGTTCGATTGTTCTTTTCTCTCTTTTCGATATCAGACAAGCAAAAGGCTTGTTAATATTTCCTAAACGCTTTTAACAAATGGCTATTTCAGTTGGTTAACCTTGAGTATAAGAATGATTGAAAGGTAATAGCGTGAAGTACAATTGGGGGTTTAACAAGTGCAAGTATTTAATACGCCAAAGTCCTTAAGAAAACAAACTCGGGAATCTGCTATGCTGACGTGTGGGCAGCGCGCCAGACGTGAATTGTTTTCCTAAAATTTAGGACTCTTGGCCTATAAATACCCCCTCTTGGCCTTTGTATTCCTCACCTCTTGCAAACATTCTTTTCTCTCTTTTTTCTTCTCCTATCCTCTAAGTCTAACATCTAAGTGTTCCAAACTTCTCATTTTATCATTTTATTGAAGTGGACACATCTCCGCAAGAGAGCCACACAAGTACCTAATCCATACTTATGTATTTTGTCGAGGCTCTTCATTCTTGTACTCTTTCTTTAGAATCGAGTCTCTATGTTAGGTTAAGACTTGGTTCAACAATCTATCATTCTACCAATCGAGTTGTAAGGGAAGTCTTGTATCTATGAGATCAAGCCTAGATTATTAGGGATCTAGTTTGGGTTTGGTAAACTTCCAAAGGGAAGTTATTGGTGTTCCTAGTTGATCCAATTAATCTTAGAGGTTAATTCGAATCATGGGTCTTAGGGGTGGATTTCGAAGTCAAAATTCCGTAGGTAGTAACTCTTCTTGATGAGCATCGATCTTTGTGCATATCAGTGGAGTTATATTTTAATATGGTTTGTAGTCCACCATAAGGATTATACTAGTATATTATAGGTGTCGTGGATTTGCAACTAGACATACGAGAGGACTAAACCCCATTCCTAAACCAGTATATCATGGTGTCTCTCTTTCTATCTATCTACTTATTGTTCTTACCACAAAGTAGATTAACACACCACTCGGCTCTTACAAGACTTGAAGTTTTATAAACTTCAAAGAAGTAAAGAAAACCATATTCACCCCCCTGTCACACCTCGCCAAGGTGGAAACACGAGGCGTAACATCATGGATATCATCACAACACAATGGTGTCAACAGTAGAGAATCACTACATGCATAACTAATATAAAAGACACGATGTGTCATGACAATATCGAAAACAAAAGAATGGCATCTTGTATTAATGAAAAAGGGGTCTCATCAATACAAAGACAATGTCTCACAAACCTAATAAAAACATTCAAGAATTCATGCAACCAAATACAAAACAAAATCAAATGGGAACTCCCAATGCAGCCTAATGGTCTCTCTAGCCACTTTTATTTACTTCAACACCATCATAACGCTCACCTAAAAATGATGCTTAAAACGTCAACACAATTGTTGGTGAGAGTCATAGGTTTTACGACACCAATAAAAAAGTTTTAAATCAATTACTGTGATTAAAAAAACATGCAGGACAATGAAGCTGACTATCAGACATGCTAACATGCATTCGTCCCAAACAAGCAACCACAAATAGGACGGAACGTGTCCCCCAATCCATAACATGCAACATTTAGTCATGGGGAGGAATGTTATCCCCAAATCCCAGACTCTTGGTACCGTAGCACACACAGGTTCATACCCATACCACGTAGGCGAAACCTCTTGCCCACAAAGTAGGCGAAGAACAATGCAACATCATACAACATGCAGCACATAACATATAATAACTACTTAAAAGTCCATGAGTAACTTGAACCACATAATCACAGCAATCAAAACATTTCAAAACATATTTTGCATCACTTCCATCCCAAGAAAACATAGTAAAATGGGACTATGAAACTCACCTGATGTTCAGCTTACTTGACAAGATATTGCACACAATCTAATCATAACAAAACACAAGTTACACTCAGTTAGGCTAAATGCCTAAGCCAATGTAACAATAACATTATGGACCTCTAAACCTAACACTAAGTTTATGATCCTTTATATGCATCTCCCAAATCATTTTCATACTCTATATAGTCTTAACCCTTAACTTCCAACTTTTTAGTTTTCGGCAGAAATTTATAGTTACTTTATGACCATAAATAAAATACTAAATCACCTAATTGATGGTTTTCCTTGCATTTTCTAGTTCCCCAATGAGTTGTGAGCTACTATGATTTTTTAGAAAAAATAATATTAAGTGAAACTATTTTATAAAAATTCATCTTTACAAAGTACTCAGATTCAGATCTGATCGAACCACTCAAAAGTTTGACTTGACCAGACCCATTTAGACACTTGGGAAAATTCTACAAAAATTCCATAAATTTATATACATCATGAAATTACTATAGTATGAGTTTCGTTTATTAAAACAAAGTTTTGATATGGTTTTTGACCTCATAAACACAACTCAAATCTGACCCGAATTTACTGTTTTGAAAACTTTTCTTGCGAAAATTATTTGACTAACTTCCTGACCTCAAAACCTTTCGGGGCCGGATTTTTCGGAAACTAGACTCGCTGAACTTATCAATAGACATAAGATTCATCAAAAATCTCGTTACCAATAATGAGATAACATTCGAACAAGAAGACTCAAAATTCTATTCAACCCTAAATTCAATTTTATCACGTTCTAACTCTAACCGAATACATCAATATGATTCTAATTAAACCCTAAACACTTCTAATTAAGTTTAACATTATAAATTTATAGATTTTTATGAAACCTAATTTATCCATCACTTTATTGTTACATGAATTGAAAAGAAAGTTAAAACAATTAGTGTTTTTAAACATACCTTGATCCTTAATTCTTGAAACCTTAAATCACCAAATTGATCGTGAATACAATTTTTTTTCTTCTTCTCTTGGGTTCGACAGGATATAAAAAATAGAGAAAACTACAATTTTGGTCCACTATCTTTACAGGGTATAACACTTTTGGTCCATTTTTTTAAAAATTTGCGGGTTTCAGCCAAAACCCGAGTATCCATTTCACATTTGAGCCAAATCTAACAATTTTGGTTCACATTTGAGCCAAAACCCGAGTATCCAATGGGGTTATGGGTTTGTATTTATAGTGCAAAGAAGGAAGTTTAGATAATTACCAAATTAGAATCCCACTTTTACTAAAATTAGTTTTTTTTCTTAAATCGGCCGAACAACACCTTTTTATTTTTTTATTTTATTTATTTATTTATTATTATTTACACAAAAAAACCCTTTAATTTTGTTATTTTTATCAAATCTTTATTTATTTAGACATCCTTCTAAATAAAACTAGTTTTAAATACCTAAAAATAAATTAACTTCATACTTTATTTCTTCAACTTAATAATACTAAAATTCATTAACTAAATTTCTAAACCAAATTTTCTATCCTCGCGAATTCCTATTATCTAAATACGTATACATATACATATAAATACGTACACACATAAAAATTTTC
The DNA here is from genome assembly GCA_026074375.1 of Tanacetum coccineum. Taxonomy (NCBI): domain Eukaryota; kingdom Viridiplantae; phylum Streptophyta; class Magnoliopsida; order Asterales; family Asteraceae; genus Tanacetum; species Tanacetum coccineum. The sequence goes on along the minus strand of BQNB010064110.1, from coordinate 6,413 downwards.
CATCATTTTCATTGTCACTAAAATGTGAACATAATGAAATATCCATAGCAACCATAACTTCAATCACCATGAGACGACCACGCTCAATGGATTTATAACCAACTCACATAAGATCACATAATTATCATAACACAAAGTGAAACTCAAGTCAATGTTAACGGTTGACTAACCTGCTCAAAACACAGTTATCACAGTATCCCCTCCTTAGGGAAATCTCGTCCCGAGATTTAACCACTAGAATTAGCAATAAACAGTTGGGGATACCTAGCCTTCATATGGTCCTCGCGCTCCCATGTAAACTCAGGACCACGCTTTGAATTCCAACGTACTTTAAAAATAGGAATCTTACAATGTTTTAAAGTCTTAACCTCACGATCCATAATCTCTACAGGTTTCTCGACAAAATAAAGAGTTTTGTCTACCTTGATCTCATCCAATGGCACATGCAAGTTAGCATCCTCCAGACACTTTTTCAAATTTGACACATGGAATGTGTCATGCACCTCACTCAATTCATTAGGAAACCTTAACCTATAAGCTACATGACCAATCCTTTCAAGGATTTCAAATGGTCCTACATACCTTGGTTCCAATTTACCTTTCTTCCCAAATCGCATCACGCCTTTCCAAGGTGACACTTTCAGTAACACTTTATCTCCAACCTCGAACTCTAGGTGCTTACGTCTATTGTCAGCATAGCTCTTTTGACGATCTTTTGCCGCTTTGAGCTTCTCCATGATTAAAACTACCTTGTCAGTTATCTCTTGTACCAACTCAGGCCCAATCAAACTACTTTCCCTAATTTCAGCCCACAGAACGGGCAACCTACATTTTCTTCCATACAATGCTTCGAATAGAGCACACCGAATGCTTGAATGATAACTATTATTGTAAGAAAATTCTACCAACGATAGATGAACATCCCAATTGCCACCAAAATATATCACACACGCCCTTAACATGTCTTCCAAGGTCTGAATTATACGCTTACTTTGTCCTTCCGTTTGAGGATGATAGGCCGTACTTATATCCAATCGTGTCCCTAAGGCCTTTTGTAGTGTTTACTAGAATCGTAAAGTAAAACGTCCATCTCGATCCAAAATGATCGACACAGGAACTCCGTGTCGAGCGACTATCTCATCGATGTATAGCCTTGCCAGTCTCTCAGTACTATAATCCTCTCGTATTGCCAGAAAATGAGCCGACTTGGTTAGTCTGTCGACTATTACCCAAATCGTATCATGCCCACTCTTCGTCCTAGGTAACTTGGTGATAAAGTCCATAGTGATCTTATCCCACTCTTATTCAGGTATCTCGGGTTGTTGCAATAAACCCGATGGCCTTTGATGCTCTGCCTTCACCTTAGAACAAGTTAGACATTTGCTAACATAAATAGCAATGTCCCTCTTCATTCCCAGCCACCAGTACATATCTCGAAGATCATGGTACATCTTATCTGCTCCAGGATGTATAGAGTACCTAGTCTTATGAGTTTTGTCCACAATTATTGTTCGCACACCTCCTACTAACGGAACCCATATACGGTCTAAAAAGTATAAACTCCCATCTTCTCTCCTCTCCATCTGTTGATCCAAACCATGTAGCCTTTCTGCGAGTATGTTCTCTTGCTTGAATGCCTCGCCCTGGGCTGCTAGTATCATCCCTCTTATTCCAGATTGAATAGTCATAGCCATTGCTCGTACACGTCTAGGTTTCACTCGTTCCTTCCTGCTTAGTGCATCTGCCACCACGTTCGCCTTACCCGGGTGGTAGCGAATCTCGCACTCATAATCACTAAATAACTCAATCCACCTTCTTTGACGCATATTCAACTCCTTCTGATCGAATATGTGTTGAAGGCTCTTATGATCCGTATAGATAACACTCTTCGTACCATACAAATAATGCCTCCAAGTCTTAAGGGCAAACACAACAGCTCCCAATTCTAGGTCATGCGTCGTATAATTCTTCTCATGGATCTTTAGCTGTCTCGATGCATAGGCAATTACCTTGCCTCTTTGCATGAGTACACAGCCTAATCCCTGATTCGATGCGTCACAGTATACTATGAAATCTTCTACGCCATCAGGCAACGATAGAATTGGAGCATTACACAAATTATCTTTCAAAGTCTGAAATGCCTCTTCCTGTTCTACGCCCCACTCATACTTTTTGTTTTTCTGAGTCAGCGAAGTAAGAGGTTTAGCAATCTTAGAGAAATTTGCGATAAAACGCCGATAGTAACCTGCTAACCCCAAAAATGATCGAATTTCAGAGGGTGTCGTAGGAGCTTTCCAATTCTTTACTGCCTCAATCTTACTTGGATCCACGTGAATACCATTCTGGTTGACCACGTGACCAAGAAATTGCACCTCTTGTAACCAAAACTCACACTTGGAAAACTTAGCATACAACTCTTCCTTCTTCAGCAATTCCAACACCAGTCTCAAATGAACCTCATGTTCATCCTTAGACTTTGAGTAGACTAGAATGTCATCAATAAAAACGATGACAAACTTATCTAGGTATGGTTTGCATACTCGGTTCATCAAATCCATAAAGACTGTGGGTGCATTGGTTAATCCAAAAGGCATAACCGTAAACTCAAAATGTCCGTACCTCGTTCAAAATGCGGTCTTTGGAATATCATCCTCATGTACTCGGAGCTGATGATAACCCGACCGAAGGTCTATCTTTGAGAAGTAGCGCGCTCCTTGCAGCTGATCGAATAGGTCATCAATCCTCGGGAGAGGATAACGATTCTTTATAGTCAACTTGTTCAGTTCCATATAATCAATACATATGTGTAGTGCACCATCCTTCTTCTTAACAAACAATACAGGTGCTCCCCACGGAGAATGACTTGGTCATATGAAACCCTTGTCTTGCAACTCTTGAAGTTGCGCAGACAATTCTTGCATCTCTAAGGGCGCTAGACGACATGGAGACTTCGCAACCGGCGTTGCTCCCAAAACTAAGTCTATGCGAAACTCAACTTGTTGTTGCGGCGGAAATCCCGACAAGTCCTACAGAAACACCTCAACGAAATCTCGTATAATGGAAATATCACTTGTTTTTTGTTCATCTGCCTTCACGTTACTTAAGGCTTTAGCGATTCCTGAGGTACGTTCTCCTTGAACATAAAATATCTTACCACTTTCCAATGTGTCCTAACCACCTTCTCGTGGCACACTATCTCAGCCTTATGCTCAGACAGCCAATCCATCCCCACAATCATATCGAAACTCCCATGACTTAGTGGTATTAAATCTATAGTGAACAAGGAAGTTTCTAGCTCTAGTTTGCAATTACGAATAACCCTATCAACTTCTTCCTTTTTACCATATGCTACTTCTATCAAATACCCAGGATTTACAAAACTAGATTTCACATTTAGCAAAGGCGCAAAACTAGTAGAAATGAAACTAAAATCGAGTCCAGAATCAAAAAGTACAGTAGCATAATGATGGTTCAAAGAAAAAGTACCCGTCATGATGTTAGGATCTTGGAGAGCGTCAACTACATTCACATTGAAAGCCCTCCCTTTAACTTGATTCCTGTTATTCCTTGAGTTCCGATTTCCTTCAATAGTCAACCGATTCCCCACTTGACCAGGTGCTAGATTCAACTTCGAATAAGTATTTCGATAATGTTTACGACTCCCACACTCATAACATGTTCATGGTTCATATCCACCTCTAACAGCATTAATCGGCGCCACCTTCTTAATTGGCGAATGACAATTTCTTGCAATGTGACCCAGTTTTTGACAATTGAAGCACACTAGACAAGGTCTATCTTTAGGATGATGAGCCAAACACTTAACATACTTTGGAAGAGGCCTAGTATACTCATTCTTATGAGTAGTTGCTGCCACAAACCCTTTGCTTACTTTCGCCCTCTTATCATCATTTCTCCCACTTCCATGCTTGCTTGACTCTTCCACACCTTTTCTTTTCTCATTACCCTTTGTCAGTGTACCACAGCTGACCGCCTCATCAGTCAGTATCCCAGCTCTAAGAATTGCACTCTGAATCGTGGTTGGTTGGGTTGCTCGGAGCATTCCCCGAATCTCAGGAGCTAACCCAGCTATGTACCTCTTGATGCGTGATGACTCAGGAGTAACTAGATGCGGAACCAACTTAGCTAATTCATGAAACCGATCCGTATAGCCGGCATGATTGGCTCCCACCATCTTATGATTCCAAAACTCAGATTCCAACTTCTCCATTTCATTGCTAGGACAGAACTCCTCTACAAGCAATGCCTTAAAATCAGTCCATGACATACCTATTGCAGCTTCGCGACGTTACCTATATTTACTTATTTATGCTTTATCATGATGTTTAGTGCTTATCTTGCTTAGTTGTTAGTTTAAAAACAGTTTGTGTCATTTTCTAAGTTAGTACTGGTAGTACTGGTAGTTAAAACTGTTGGACTGATTTAGCTTATTTAAGTGCTTATTCTTGATTGAAGTCTGCTTATAAGTGTCTTATTTTGTTATTTGATAATCTGTTTAGCACCAAATCAGCTTAAAACAAAAAGAAAAATGATTTTTGAAAACTCTAAGGGGTGTTTGGAACAAGCAGTACTAACCCATAGTTAGTACTGCTGGTTCTATTTTGGGAATTTTAAAGCTAGCAGTACTAACTTAAAGCTAGCAGTACTAACTCCAAGTTAGTACTGGTAGTTAAAACTGTTAGTACTGTTAGTTCATTTTAGCTTATCAGCTTATTGTTTCTGCTTATTTAAGATTTGCTTAGTTTTTTAGAGTAGATTAAGCCATTTTCGTTTACTGTCTTTAGTAGAGATTATTTAAGCTTGTTTGCCTTTTCAAAGTAATTTCAAGAGTTTATCAGTTTTAGTTTTTTTTTGCTTATTCGCCATTCTAGTTTATTCTATTTGCTTATTCTTATGCCTGAGTGCTTATTAGGGGTAGTTAAATATCTGTTTTAGCCTATTTGCTTATTTCTTGCTTCATTGTGTTGTGTCTAAGCTAGCAGTACTAACTCAAAGCTAGCAGTACTAACTCCAAGTTAGTACTGTTAGTTAAAACTGTTAGTACTGTTGTTAGTACTGCTGAGTTTCTCATGCTTAACTTAGTTTAATTGCTTGCTGAATTTGCTTATTTAGAGTTAGTCTAGCTTATTTGATTTGTCTTAAGCTTATTTGAGCTTATTTGTGTCTTAGTATAAAAGTTTTTAGTGTTTTTACCATTCCTAGCCTTTATGCTTGCTCTAGCTTATTTTCCTTGCTTATCTTTTCGCGCATTTGCTTTTTAGGTTTAGTGCCCAAATCATTTCCTTGTCATATTCAAACCTCGTTTATCAATTCGTCATTCGATTTTCCATTCAAGCCTCGTTGGGACATAACGACCCGGAAATATTCTATACTACTTCCGGTTTCATTGATTTTGTGGATTTTGATCCTTGTTATATATTTATATTTATTTATATATAAAAAGGAGTAAGATCGCGCGAGTCAAATTTTAGCGCCGTTGCCGGGGAGGCTGTAAAAAATGATTTTCGTTACGTTTGACAATTTGTGTTTGAATCTGTGAATATTTTCTTCTATAAAAATATAAAAAAGTACAAAAATATTTTTCATTTTCTTTTATTAGTATAATTATCATATAAAAAATATATATATATAAAAACATTGTCTTAAAAAGGAAATAAAATTCACAAATTGGTAAAAATACCAAAATATAATATTCTCAATTGAGGTATTATCATAATAACTTCCGGTGAACTTGTTGGTTCCCAACTCGAACAAAAGATTTAAAAACTTGCCATTTGTGTCTCTTACGACATACGACTCACCTTGAAAAGTTAAACAAACTATAAAGTGGGTATAAGGAGGGTTGTTCCAAGGAACTACGACCCGAAAGGAGAAATAAGCTTCGCGCTATTCCTACTCCTCCGCTCACCTGTGCGTTTATCTTTTTGAGAGCTACCGTGAAGTAAGTAGATTATTTGGTTGAAGTTGTCTTATCTCATTGTCCGGTAAAATCAATTGTGAACAAATCATTGAAAAACCAAAAAAAAAGTGTAAATTTTCTTTTTAAATTTCTATTTTGTGCATGCGCACTCGTTCTCAAGCCCGTAGACGTCGACAACCACAAGTCCGACAAACTTCTGTTGAATCACCAAATCTTGAGAAACCAACTAACAATCAAGAAACTTTCAATCCTCCCATAGTTACGATGGACGATAATCGAACTATGGCGCAATTGCTCGAAGCACCCACCGAGGGTTACGAGGATGCGATCGTTGTTCCCGAAATTACCGCGAACAACTTTGAAATCAAGCATGGTCTACTTAATCTTTGTGACAACCCGAAAATTTCTGTTCAATAAGTTAGCCGTTTCCGTGTAGTAATTTGAATTTTTAAATGTTTCGTTTAGCTTTACC
>BQNB010064109.1:0-35439 GCA_026074375.1 Tanacetum coccineum | reverse complement strand
CTTACTGTGATATGATAATAAACATATGTGATTGTACTTATAACAACGACTCATGTAATTCTTATTTAAAATTTATATAAGGATATCCGAAAAAAAATTAAAAGACTTTGTATTTCAACTTTATTATATATGGACAATAATCTCTAAATAATATTTAATTTATGTTTAACCCCGTGCAAACACGAGTTTTATAACTAGTTGTATAACACCTCGTGTTTTAGGTCATTGTATGACATTATTTAATCTACTAATTATTTTTAGGGTTTTACGCGTTTGCTTTTAAATCATAATCGTTAAGCTAAATCGCGTAAACTGAAAATGATCATACAATGTAAACGGGCATTAAACAATTAAAAGTTTATATCTAACAAGTGTTATATGATTATTTAGAGGATAATTATTAACTTTGTTCATCATATTTTTATTGGTTACGTAAAATGCTTACGTTTCACGATAAAATGCGTTTAGGCATTCCCGGAAGTTCCAAAACCTAACTACGCCTAAACGAATACCCACGATTATACCCAATACCCAAAATAATAAATATAACATCACATATATGTATATTGTGCCGAAATTTTCAAGTTATAAACCAAGAATTATCAACTTGCATAATATCTAGATATTAAGAAATATCTAGATATTTAAGAAATATCTAAGGAAATAAAATTCTTACACCATAATCAACTTGACTTCTTAACCTTATGCTAGGGTTAGAAAGTAACCATGGTTAGGTTATTAAGATATTTTCACTATATATATCAAGCATGTACTCTTCCTTTCTTAAATACTTAACAAACTACAAAAAATCATTTTCCCTTATCTTTCCTCTTTCTAAGCTCCGAAAACCCACACATTTTTTAACACTTGGTATGTGCTTAATTACACATACCTTTTACCTTAAAACACAGCTAAAAAATAACCAAAGACGTGACTTAAAAAAAAATAACCAAATATATGCGTTGTTTTTGGCTAATTGTATTGTGCAGGAAAACGGATAACTAAAGAAAAACGAAAGCAAAGCCAACACGACAAAACGCCCGGACTCGGAATGGAAAAGAACTGTGAAAGAACAAAGCCAAACCAAGCCGGAAAAGTTAATCAATCAACACAGGTCAAACAAAAAGTCAACTGGTCAAAAGCCCAAGACCAAAACCCCTGAAGCCAAAAAGTCAAACACAACAAGAAATATAAGTTTAAGTTTCAAATGCCAAAAACCCCTAAACTTATTGTGAAGAAGAAAAGGAGGAAAAGAAAAAGAGAATAGCCGAAAATTTTGTGCCAACTTGAGCTAAGTGACAAGTGGGAGGGCAAAACTAGCTCAAGTCCCCATAGTACTTTGTACACCCCAAAGGGACTAAGGCTGCAACGAGTTATATAACTCTTGGGGACTTGTTTTGCCAAGTCCCCAAAGTTATATAACCACAAGGACGAAATGTGCAATAACACATATAACCATTAGGGACCAACTTTGCCATTTCTTAAAACTTGCCCTGTTACAACTCAACCAACTTTTGCTTTCTTTTTTTTTCCCCCCAAAACACAACTCACGGGTTCTCCACCATCTTTTTACCCTGCAAACCCAATTCCCCCATGGATATTCATCTCCCCCCTCCTCCACTACCTTTCCCAGCTACAAATGTGCCAAGTTGGCAATCCTACACCCCCCAAGGCTTAATTCGACGTCCAAGATGATTTTTGAAGAATGAAGGGCCAAGATTGGAGCTTTTTAGGGAACCACTCATAAAACAAAAACACAACAACACCCCATTTATATGTTTGTTAAAAGAAGCACAGCGAGAGGAGAGGGAAAGAAGACCTAGTTTCTATTCATTTTTGGCTATAAAAGCCATGTAATCCCAATTGTTGGCAAAATCATTTTTAAATACCATTGTTTAAGTAGTTTGAAGTGTAGTTTTTAAAGTAATTTAAAGTATTTTTAAGTTATTTCTTGTAGCAACCTTGTAGATTTTCAGTTTTAATGAAAAATTATAAAGCCTTTTTTACTTCATAAGCCTCAATAAGCTAATTTAGAGCTTATTCTTGGTTAATAAGCACAAAATCATTTTAATACCTGTTATAATTCTTATAAATACTTGTTTTAATTGAATTTAGTTCATCAATGCTCCATTAAGATATTGAATTTGGAAGGCCTGAAGAAATAATGTCTATTATGCAGCTTATTGGATCTTTTACTCAAGGAATAGAGGCAAAGGGCCACATAGTGTAATTCTTTTTAGGCACTTCACTCAAAGAGAGTGGCCTTGGTTATGAGACAACAAAAATCCAAGGTTTCAATTCTCTATGTTCATTTAGCTTAATTTTTAGCTTAAACCTTTAGCTTATTTGCTTTTTATCTTTGCAAATACATTAGTTTAGAACTGTTATTTGACTGCTTTAAGTTCTCCGATGTCATAAATGGTTGTGTAATCCACTTATCCTTTCAAACTTCACTTATAGCTTAAGCTAGTAGAGAAACTAGCTTATTTTTTTTTTTTCCAAATAAGCTAGGCAATTTATAGCTTTAATTAGTTTTAACTAGGTCAATTCTTAAGTAGAAGTGGATCAAAAAGTTATAAGCTGTTTTTAAGCTTTTAATTAGATTTTAAGTGCATCTTTAGTTTGGCAGTTTTGAATTAAAGGGTGTATTTGGGAAAACCTTAAAAAACTGGTCAAAAGGGTGTTTGCATGGGTTAAGTGTTTTTTCTGTTTTTTTGTTGAATTGGGTTATAACTTTAAGCCTAAAGTTTTTAACCAATTTTAAGCTGTTTTTTAGATTTTTTTTTAGTTTTTAAAAATGATTTTCCTAAAGTTTTTAAACTGTGTTCATCACTTGTGAGATTTTATTAAGTACCAAATGCTTAATTGTTTAAGCCACTTGTAGGTTTGGAGTTTAAAGTGTCAAAAAGATTGTGGTTTTTGAGAGTTGTTTAAAAAGCTGTCAAAGCTCCCTTTTGTCTTTTAGACTTTGGTGAGTCCAAAACACCAATCTTTGTTTGGTCACAGTTTTTTTTAACAATCCCATAACAAAATCCATTTTCACTATCAAAAATAAGCAAGTAAAAATGGTTTTCAAAAGCTCAAAATTGGTGCACAAGCTGTTTAGCTAGTGCACTCATTCTGTTTGAGCTTATTTGTGTTTTTAGAGCTTATTTGACAGCTTAAAAATAACAGACAAATAAGCCCCCTTGAAAATTAAGCCTTAAATCTCGCCTGGGTGCAAAGGGGAGACTTTAGGTTTAGTTTTCTCAGCCTTTAAGTCCACTTAAGCCCAAGTAATTGGCTTATTTCAAGATCCAATAAGCTCCTGTTTAAGTCCTCAAAGTTTCAGACTTTGAAAAGCTTATTTGTGTGCTTAATTTTAAGCCCAAACATGCGCCCTTTGGCCTGTTTTGAGCCCCTTGAGGCTGAGGACTTTGCCTTATTTTTTTTTTATTCTGGCTTATTGAGCTTATTCCATAAGCTCCCTTTGTGTTTCTTACAGCTTATTTAAGATAATAATTAGTTGTGTAAGCTTAGTTTTTGCTTTTTTTTTTTAGCTTATATTGTCAAGCCTTAAGCATTGTTAACCTTTTAAGCTCATTTTAAGCTTTTCTCTTTTTTTCTTGGTCATAATAAGCTTCCCACAGCTTATTTATTTTAGCGTTTCCTTTCCTTTTTAGCTTATTTATAGGTTAGTTTTACACCCCTTAGCTTATTCTAGTCCTATGTCTTAGCTAAATACGACACCCTAAGTCTAAAAAGAACTTAGCCTTTTTTTGCCATTTAAGCCTAAATAAAGCCACTTCTGTCAACTTAAGCTGATTTTTTAGCTTATTTAGGCCTTTTTAGAAAAAGCTCTAGTTAACAAAGGAAAGTTGTTAAGCCCCCACAGCAACACCTTTGCTTCATTTTAGTTTTTATCAAAAAAAAAAAGGGGGAAGACACGTGTTGGCCCGTGTGAGCAAAGACTCGAACCCGGGACCAAGCGATACCCCCTCTTTCACTCACATACTCTACCACTCACTCACCACCCCTCAATGCGCCCATTAGGGATCTTTTTTTCGTTATCGAGGACTCAAGGGCAGTGGTATTTAAAGGGGTTTTGCCCTTTAAGCTTAATAAGCTGAAACAGCTTATTACGGGCTTATTTCTCAAGCAAGCTTGTGTTTTCTTATTTTTTTTTTTTCGGTATGATCCTTATAGTGTCATAGTATTTTTCTTGTAAAATTTTCAGAGTTTTTTTTCCCCGTAAACATTTTAGTAATTTTTTATAATTTAATTTAGTTAAAAGTTTATATTAAATTCATAAAAAAAATTACAAAAATTTATCAAAAAAATATTATTGCTTTTAATGAAATTTCTTTTAATCATCTAAGAATGTAGGAAAAATATAAAAATTTTCGTAAGGGGTCAATTTTTACAACTTTTTTGTCTTTTAAAAGAACGGTCCCGGTACGGGATTTTTGTTTGACTCGTATTTTGGGTCAAAAACGAACTCCGTTTTCGGTCTATCTTTTTTCATTCTCCGTTATTTTGAAACCTAGAGTAGTATAGAAGCAAAAATTTCTATCCGTAGGGTTATTTTAAAAATTTTTTAGGTCCTATCCCCCTATACCCCCTTTTTGTTCGGGATTCGGGGTCTCATTTTCTAGTTTAATTTCGTAATTTCTAGGTTTTTCTTAAACGTTTTAGTCCGTTATTATCTAATTTGACTTTTTCAACTTCCCAAACCAATTCCTTCCTTCAAACTCAAATCTCCGAAATCGTATTCGATTTACCAGTCCATGTCCCGTTGGGATAACACCCTGTGAAAGCTCTATACTACTTCTTCTTCCAGGTTTTAACTGATTGTGTGGGATTTTTACACATAGATATTTATTTTATATTTTATTATATATTAATATATATTTATACGGTGTGAAATCCCTCCGATCAATTTTTTTTGGGCGCCGCTGCCGAAGGGAGGCTTCAAGCCGTTTTATCGATACTATTGATCAATTGTGTTCGAAACTGTGAAATGAATTTCTGTAAATTATAAAAATGATAAAAAAAAAGTAAAAAAATATTTTTCATTTCTTTGTATAATTATCAGATAAAAACCAAAGAGAAAAAAAAACCAAAAATATAAAAAAAAAACATTGTTCCATATAAAAAAGAAAATAAAAATCACAAAATTGGTCAAAAAATACCAAAATATAAAATTCTCAAACTGAGGTATTAACAAAATAAGATCCCTGAACTTGTTGGTTCCCAACTCGAACCAAATATTTAAAAAACTTGCTTTTTGTGTATCATACGACGGTACGTCTCACCTTAAATTTAAAACAAACTATAAAGATGAGGTATAGGTGGTGGTTGTAGGAGTGGTTGTTCCTAAGAACTACGACCCGAGAAGGAGAAATAAGCTTCGCGCTATTCCTACTCCTCTCCGAACCGACGCTGTGAGTTTAATCTTTTTGAGAGTTACCAGAGAAGTAATGTAGATTTATTTGGTTTAAGTTATCTTTATCTCAATTGTCCGTTAAAATCAATTGTTAATAAATCTTTGAAAAACAAAAAAAAAAAAAAAAAAAAATTAGTGTAAATTTTCTTTTTATATTTCTATTGATGAGCATAGCCGCACATTCTGGGATCTCAAGCCCTAATTCCATCAGTTCCACAGAACCCTCCGTCCTTCAGCCTTCTGCTGAAATCATCAAATCCAGTGATAAACCCTGATAACCTCCCCATAGGTTACGAAGGCTGATAATTCGTAACTATGGCGCCAGTTACTCGAAGCAACAAAATCAGATCCCACCGAGGGTTTACGAGGATGCATAGTTATTTAATTCCGGAAATCATCAACCGCGAATAAACTTTGAGTATCAAGCATGGTCTACTTTTCTGAATCTTTGTCCAAAACAAGCAATTTTTTGGAAATGAAAAAGAAAGACCCGACACTCTCACAATCCTTGTAATTTCAACAAAGAGATCAACTTCTACAATGCAGATTCCGTAACGTAACCAATACGTCCCGGTTAAACTTATGCTTTTTCCCGTTTATCCTCTCTCGGAAGGGGCAAGCCCCGATATGGCTAGAAAAGTAACCCCCTCGTAACGAGTAGAAAACATGGGATGATCTAGTTTTCGAAATTTATTAACAAATTCTGTCCCTCCCTCTAAAAACGACAAATCTCAAAATGAAATCACAGATTTCAGCAAAAATTGTGATGAGAAAATACGTTTTATGAGGCATGATCGTTCAATGATCTTTTAATGGATGCCTCATCTTGGGTTATTCAAAATTGCATCAACTCGATACATTCTATAATGCCCTTAACTCAAATGATCAAGATTCATTGAACTCTGCTGCTGGTGGTAACTTCTTAGACAAAATGCCTCGAGAATGTTTAAAAATCATCGAGAGCAAGTCTAAGGTACGTCAATCAAGAAACAAGCTGTTGTAGCTTAAAATGAGTACATAGCACTCTTCCACCAAGCATCTCAGCTCACTGATTTTTGCTGACCACAAAGAACATGCAGTTCCAGTGCATTAATTCTCGATAGAAAGAACCAAACCCCTAGCTCTCCGCCCCTTGTAAAAAGCGGTTGAATCAAAGTTATGTCACTTGTGGTGGAGTCATACCTATCAAAACTGTCCAGCCAATAATAGCAACATTTACCCCACGATAATTACCAAGAGTATGTTTCCCAGGCCGCTGAGCTAATTTCAACCAAAGCTAATTCAGGTTATCGACCTCCGTCTGGTCCTCAAATCAAATTCGCCTCCGGTTTTTCCTCCCTCCAGTTCAGAATCCTCATCAAATAATCAAAACATTTCAATTCGATGAAATAACTTCAATCAAAAACAGAGGAAACAATTTCAACCAAGGCCAGATTTAATCGACCATCTCCGTCAAACAACCAGTACATTTAAATCTCCCAGATAGCCTCAAACAAGGACCTGCTCCTCAAACACATGGAGTTGTCAAAAACTGAATTTTTGAAAGATAATGTCGCACAATAGCCAATGATGCAGTGTAGAGAAACATCAAAACCAAGGTCAAAAAAAAACCCTGCAATCCCAAATGGCAAATTTGACTGTATATGCTTTCAAAATTTGTTAGACTGCTATATACATGCTTCTACTACCGTTCTGGATCTCTTTCTGTGAAACACTGTTACAACCCCAAAGGAAGATCTAAAAGGTAACACTAAACCCGAAGAGGTAATTACCATTCAAGGACCGAAAGCAGTCCAATCCATAAGGTCGAGGTTGACAAAGTACACGATGCCTCCTGCTAAATAACGGAAGCACCGAAGTTAGGTTGGAGCTCCTACCTCCTGTTGTTTGGAAATTCCAGACTCTAATCCAAATCCTAGAGCCCAATGTTTGCTTCCTCTTTGTTACCCAGTTCCTAAAGCAACAATTCCCAATTCCATCAAGAAGGAAGTATGAAAGGCGCAAGGAAAAGCTAACGAACAAGACGAGAAATTCTATGAAAATCTTTAGAGATTTAGTTTCGAGATAGCTTTTTATTAATCAATTAATAATTATAATTATGTATTTAATACCGATGCCTTGATCTCATGCGCCTAAATTTGTCTTCGACTATTAAAAACATTAGATTGGAAACAAAGAAAAATTGAGAGCGAATGGCAAGAACTTACCTTTGAATTAGAACTGTTCAGCGGTCCATACCTCAACAAATTACCGACAAAGAAACTTGGAAGACCTAGGCCGATTTCTGATCCTGAGAAATTTAAGCGGATTACTACCATGCAAGCGCATTGCCGATTCTTGGTGCGGAGCCTTAATCTCATAGCCTTATTCTGTATTGAAAACAATCTATCTCTTCTGAATTGACCCCAACCTACCATGACATTTATGAACTTGCTGACCGTTGATTCACTAAACCGATCGTATCTGCTGAAGATGTCTTGTAAATGTGGTAAGAATTTACAATTTCCCACCCAACTGACTATTCGTAGTTGTTGATTTTGAACCCAGACCCCCGAGTAACCTTAATTCTCGGGCAGTTTCTTCTTGAAATAGGTCCCATGCTTTGATAAGAAGTTATGAAGGTGAGATTACCCTTCTTGATGGCAAGGAAGCCATAACATTCAACCTGAACCAAAAACTTCAAATAACACAGCAGAATACGACCATATGACGGCAAACAAAATCAACGACATCGATATGGCATTGTGATGAGTATTCTCGAAGAGGTCCTAGGATTTTCAAACGAGATCGCAGAGTGGCAATCCCACTCCATATTTTGTAGGCCTATTGTTTCTACGCTGCTCCAAAACACACTCCTTTCGGGGACAGTGATTTTCTTTTATTTTAAGAAGCAGATTCGTTTCTTGCTGCAAGAAGAGATCAACTTCATCTGAAGTTGATCTAACTTATCAGACCGAGGGGGAAATCCCTAATATCTAGAGCCATTTTTAACAGTGGAACCACCCACCCCCCCTCCGCCAAAAATCAGAACAATCGTAATCTAGCCTGAAGTTAGGAAAGAAATCAACAGACTCTGTGAAGCTAAAACCTGTTGAACCTTCCGTTGATGAACCTCCCGAGGTTGAACTCAAGGAACTGCCACCCCATCTTGAATACACATTTTTAGAAGGTGACAACAAGTTGCCTGTTATAATTGCTAAAGACTTAAAAGATGAGGAAAAAAGCACAACTTTCTCAGAGGTTCTCATGTCCCACAAAGCGAGGCCATACGCTTGGAACCCTCACTCTCCTGATAAAAGGTGTTAGCCCAAATTTTGTACACACAAAATGCTAAATAGAAGAGACTACGAACCATCTTTGCAAAGTCAGAGAAGGGTAAACCCAAAAATCCACGATGTTATATCAAGAAGGAGGTTGAAAAACCTCCTAGACGCTGGATTGATTTACCCCATCTCTGACAGCCCTTGGGTGAGCCCGGTACACTGTGTACCTAAAAAAGGAGGTATGACCGTCATCAAACAAATGAAGAGAATTGAACTGATTCCTACTGCGATTGGTCACGGGATGGCTGAGTATGTATTGATACAGAAAACTTAATGAAGAGCCAACGGTAAAATAAGACCCACTTTCCCATTACCATTTATGGACCAAATGCTCGAAAGACTAGCAGGAAACGAATACTACTGTTTCCTCGATGGCTTCTCGGGTTACTTTCAGATTCCAATTGACCCAAAAGATCAAGAAAAGACAACGTTCACATGCCCATACGGAACTTTTGCTTATCGTCGCATGCCTTTTGGGCTATGCAATGCTCCTGGCACGTTCCAAAGATGTATGATGGCAATCTTCCACGATATGATTGAGAAAACGATGGAAGTATTTATGGATGACTTTTCAGTCTTTGGGGACTCTTTTTCCACGTGCCTAACCCATTTGGAAAAGATGTTGAAGCGGTGTGAAGACACCAATTTGTCTTTAAACTGGGAAAAGAGCCATTTCATGGTAAAGGAAGGCATTGTTCTCGGACATAAAATTTCTAAGTCTGGACTTGAGGTTGATAGAGCTAAAGTCGAAGTAATAGCTAAACTCCCTCATCCGACTTCTGTCAAAGGTGTCCGTAGTTTCCTTGGGCACGCCGGTTTTTACCGACGATTCATTCAGGACTTCTCAAAAATTGCCCGTCCTATGACTCATTTGCTTGAAAAAGAGACTCCATTTGTCTTTTCTGAAGAGTGTATCGATTCCTTTAATACACTCAAAAGAAAATTGACTGAGGCTCCGATCTTAATTGCTCCCGACTGGGACTTGCCTTTTGAACTGATGTGCGATGCTAGCGACTTCGCAATTGGGGCAGTCCTCGGGCAAAGAAAAAACAAGCATTTTCAACCTATACACTATGCTAGCAAGACTATGAACGAGGCTCAAACTCACTACACTACTACAGAAAAGGAATTACTTGCTGTAGTGTATGCCTTTGAGAAATTCCGTTCATATCTTGTCATGTCCAAAAGCATAGTGTATACTGACCACTCTGCCATCAAGTATCTCTTTGCCAAGAAGGATGCTAAGGCAAGACTCATGCGGTGGATCTTATTGCTCCAAGAATTTGATATTGAAATTCGAGACAAAAAAGGAGCTGAGAATCTCGCCGCCGATCATCTGTCCAGACTTGAAAATCCGCATCAAGACAAACTCGAGAACAAAGAAATCAATGAAGCATTTCCTCTCGAAACTCTTGGTTCTATTGCTCTTCAAGATCAAAGTACCCCATGGTTTGCAGATTTTGCAAATTACCATGCGGGGAAATTCGTTATCAAGGGAATGACATCCCAACAAAAAAATAAATTCTTCAAGGATGTCAAGCATTATTTCTGGGATGATCCTTTCCTGTTTAAAAACTGTGCTGATCAGGTGATAAGACGTTGTGTTTCTGGGCAAGAAGCTTTAGACATTCTCAAAGCTTGCCACAGTGGACCTACTGGGGGACACTATGGTGCCAATTACACAGCAAGAAAAATCTTCCCTGTGGAAAAATTCAGGATTCATTGGCCCACCATCGACAAGGATGGCCCATGCCATTGTCCACCCGCTTGACATTTGACAACGTCAAGGAAAAAAATACGCAACGTGATGAGATGCCGCAAAACACCATCAAGTTGCGAAATCTTGGACATCTGGGGTATTGATTTTATGGAGTCGTTCCGTCTTCAATAGGGAACAAGTACAGTACTCGTGGCTAGATGACTACTTGTCAAAATAGGGTTTAAAGCTAAACGCACCCCACCAAAGAATGCCCGAGTTGTTGTAAATTTTTGAAAACTCTATTTTCTCGATTTGGTGCACCCCGAGCTATCATAAGTGATCGCGGAACTCACTTTTGCCAATGCCCAGTTTACAAGGCATCATGCTTAAGTACGAGTCCACTCAGCGTCTCTCCACCGGAATATCACACCACAAACAATGTGGACAGTTGAGGTGTCAAATCGTGGTTTAAAGGCGTATTAGAGGGGGGGGGGGGGGGGAAGGGGGGGTGAAGGGGGGGAGGAGGTTGAGTGTGTGTTAGAATAATATACCTATATAGTTGGGAGAAAAATCGTGCCTCCTGGTCGGAAAACAATAATGTGCTGTTATATGGGCCTTCACACAACTTACAAAACACCCATGGGTGTACTCGCATATACCTTGGTACGGGAAGGCAGTCATCTACTGATCAGCTAGAGCATCAAATCCTACTGGGCTCTCAAGCATATAAATTTTGATGTCAAACTGCGGGTGACTCACAGGAAAGTTTCAACTGAATAACTAAATGAACCTTCGTGATCAGGCCTACGAAACTCTTTGATTCCTATAAGAGAAAAACAAAGAGTAAACACGATGCTAAAGATCAAAAACCGCGTTTTCAACCGTATGTGATCGTGTTTCTCCTCTTCAACTCTAGACTGAAGATTTTTCTCGGAGCAATGAAATCCCGTTGGACGGACCATCACCATTGTCCAAGTTTTATCCTTATGGCAATCCGTCGAGTTATCTCAAAACTCCGGGCCTCAACTTTTAAATGAATGGTCATCGTATCAAACATTACTTTAAGGGACATACAAACCGAGGTGTCACCAGATCTCCAGAACTTCTACCATGGACCAATAAATTCGGGGACGGGTCAAGGCGTTCGGGACCCTAAACAGCGCTTCGAGGAGGCACCCCATGCTTATCCGTAAGTTATGTAATAAATAATGTGTTTTTGAGTGAGAAGGCTTTATTTCCATTACGTGTTGTCCATGTTTGTGTGCTTTGTATTGTATTACCAGGATTTCCCGATTGTGAAGACTCTCTATAGCTTGTAGTATCCACACAGTTCACTCCTACTTCCAGTTTGGGAATCCAGTATCCAAGTCTAATCGACTAACGTTTTATCTGTGCACACTATCATAAACGGCCTTAGATTTACGTAGTAACCCCTTTGAAACATCGAGGACTATGTTTATTTTTCAAGTAAGGAGGGAATCTTCCATTGAAATTTTTTGCCCTGCAAGTCGTGTTATCACGCAATCCCGATTTTTTACCACCAAAATTTTGCAAAAATACCAAAAAAATGAAAAAATTTAAAATTTTCAATAAATAAAAAAGTGTTTTGGTCAACATTTTGACTTTCCTAATGGGTAGAAAAGAGAATAATTTTTTGACGACGATCGGAGCGTGTTAGAGCCCGTAGCTAGTTACCTCAACTTACACTAGTAGGGCTAAGCTTTCACGAATTCGATTGCTCGAATTTAAATAAGGTGAAGAAACAGAGTGATAGGTTAAATATAATTTACTTGCTGAAAACAAAAACTTTATGAGTAACTGTTGCTTTTTTTCTCCTCTTAGCTCTTAAGCCACCTAATCATACGACTCACTTCAGTTCAACTAAGTCAATCGATTTTTTGTTATTTTTAGAAAAAGCTTCAAATTTGTTACCTTGATTCTTTAAAGCGAGATCTTTCTGTTCTAATACTTCGAAAGTTAAAATGCCAAAGAACCAGAATGAAGTATGAATGCAAAAATGCATGAATATTGAAATTTTGCCAATGAAGCATACATTTGATTATATGGAGCAAGTAAAAGATGTGTCGTGATATCCCACTCCGCTAACCACGAAGTGGGGGTTCAAACTAAGACATCTTTACTTCTAAGGATTTGCTGTGTTGTGATATCTCACCAGGAAGCGAGGTCTAGGTGAGGGTTCAAACTAAGACACAAATCCTTAGCCATATTAGGAAGAAGGTGTTGTTGTGATTTCCCACTACGCTAGCAACGGGGTGGGTTTTCAAACTAAGAACATCGGTCGTTGGTTGTGATATCCTACTAGGGAGCGAGGCCTAGGTAGGTGTTCAAACTAAACAACGCATTCCTAGCTTTAAGAACTTATGATTATAATGATGAAGATGTTGCAAAAAGTTCTACAGTTAAAATCTCGTTCTTTAAAATCAAGTTACAAGGTCCTATGAGATTGTATGCTTTGAGTCAGATTCATCTGAATCACGACTATGAAAATAAGTTGATCTATGGTTGAGATTTGAAATTGAGCACACACAATTAAACCATAACTTCATGTTGGGGAGATAAAAGTTCACAAGTCATAAGTATGAGTGCTTAGCATTTAGACTTATATTGACAAATGATCTTGTTTAATTGCTTGGTTTGGAACTATTGAAAAATCGGGGACGATGAATTTATCCGTCAGGACATCCGTAGATTAATCTATGGGCGTTACTCATTCTAGTGATCCCCAATGTAATTAAAAAAAGGGAATTTCAAACAGTTAGTCTAAAAAGAAAAAGAAAAATCCAAAAAATAGGGATAGTTAGTGTACAAAATAAAAAATGGTGAAAATGAGACTTGTACTGAAGCTTTTGATTCTTAGTTTCCCTTGACGAACACTTTGCTACTTTTCAAAGTTATTAGACGAGGAGGGAATTGAGATTCTTAGGTTTTCAGTAAATGACTTACTTCATAGCATTGCGTGAGGACACGGCAATACCTTAGTATGGGGGATTTTGGTATGTGCTTAATTACACATACCTTTTACCTTTAAAAACGAGCTAAAATAACCAAAAACGGACTTAAAATGCCAAATATATGCTTGTTTTGCTAATTGTATTATGCAGGAACGGATAACCAAGAAAAGGACGAAAAACAAAGCCAAAACGACAAAACCGGACTCGGAATGGAAAAGACTGTGAAAGACAAGCCAAATCAAAGCCGGAAAGTCAATCAAGTCAAAAAGTCAACAGAAAAGTCAACTGGTCAAAGTCAAAGTCAACCCAAGTCAACCCCGAGGCCAAAGTCAAAGAAATATAAGTTCAGGGACTGAAATTGTCAATCCCTAAACTTATATATAAAGAAGAAAAAAGAGAAAAATGAAGACAAGGGCTGATTTTGCAATTTGCTCAAAGTGACAAGTGGGGGGGCAAAACTGCCAACCCCCCTAACTTGTACACCACAAGGACGGTGGGTGCAAAGAGTTATATAACTCTTGGGGACTTGTTTTGCCAAGTCCCCAAAAGTTATATAACCACAAGGACCATGTATGCAATAGAAGAGATAACTATGAGGGGCCAAACATGTCAACTCCCCAAACTTTCACTCTGTTATAACCCCTAACACCTTTTCCCGCTCGTTTTTTCCCTCCCAAACAACTCACGGGTTTTAAAAACCCAGTTTTACAACCCTGTAAACCTCACCCCCACCATGAGATATCAATTCCCCTCCTCCATCCACATGTCCAGTACAGAAAGTGCCTGTTGGCAATCTCACACCCGCCCAAAGGCTTAATCTCGACACTAAGATTATTTTGAAGATTGAATGCCAAGATTAAGCTGTAAAAACCTCTCTCACAAAACAAACACATCACCTGTTTGTGTGTCCCTACAAACAAGCACAACAAGAAGAAAGAGAAAAAGAAAACATAGTTATAATTTCCTTTGCTATAAATAGCTATTAAAGCCCATGGGCTCATATTCAGTTTTAAGTCCTATATTCATTTTTAATTAAGTTTTTATGTCCGTTTTTATTGTAAGTTTAAAGTAATTTGAAGTTAATTTCTCTTATGGCAATTGTACTACTCTCAGTATTTAATGAAAAAATAAGCTACTTTACTCAAAAAAAAAAGTTATATTCAGTTTTAATAAGTTTTTTATTTCCGTTTTTTATTGGTAGTTTAAAAGTAATTTTGAAGTTAATTTCTCTATGCATTGTGAATTCCTCAGTTTTAATGAAAAATTAAGCTACTTTTACTCAATAAGCTCTTTTGAGCTTATTCTTGTCAATAAGCTCTAATTAAGTTTAAAACTTGTTATAAGCCCTTTCATACTATTTTAATTTGAACTCAGTTCATAAAAGTCCAAGTGAGTGCATTTTGGAAGCTATTTGAAGTAATAAGCTCCCAAACTTTATTAGAGCTTTAAGCTCAGGTTTAGAGGCTAAGGAGCCATTAGGACACGGTTTCTAGGGCACTCACTCAGAAAGAGTGGCCTTGTTTCTGAGAACACTACAAAAAAATCCAAGGTTTCATTTCCCCATTTTCACTTAGCTTAATTTTTAGCTTAATATATAGATCTTATTTGTTTTAATCTTTGCAAAAACATTTGTCCTAGACTTGTTATTCATATAGTATGTAAGTTTTCATTAGATTAATGAATGTAACTTTAATTTCTCTTTTAAAGAGAAATTAAAGTTACATTCATTAAATCTAATGAAAATTAACAACAATGAAAAACAAGTCTATACAATATGTTTTTGCAAAGAGTAAAAACAGATAATGCTAATAAATATTAGCTAAAAATTAATGCTAAGTGAAAAATAGGGAAATGAAAACCTTGGATTTTTTTGTTGTCTCAGAAAACAAGGCCATCTTTCTGAGTGAGTGGCTAAAAAGCCTGTCCTAATGGCTCACTTACCTCTAAACCTGAGCTTAAAAGCTCAATAAGCCTTGGGAGCTATTAACTCTTCAAATAGCTTCCAAAATGCACTCACTTGGACTTTTATGAACTGAGTTCAAATTAAAATAGTATGAAAGGGCTTATAACAAGTTTTAAACTTAATTAGAGCTTATTGACAAGAATAAGCTCAAAAGAGCTTATTGAGTAAAAGTAGCTTAATTTTTCATTAAAACTGAGAATTACAATTGCATAAGAGAAATTAACTTAAAAATACTTTAAACTACAATAAAAACGACATAAAAACTTAATTAAAAACTGAATATAACTTCTTTTTTTTTTTTAGTAAAAGTAGCTTAATTTTTCATTAAAACTGAGAATTACAATTGCATAAGAGAAATTAACTTCAAAATACTTTAAACTACAATAAAAACGACATAAAAACTTAATTAAAAACTGAATATAGAACTTAAAAACTGAATATGAGCCACAATGGCTTTACAAAGCTATTTATAGCAAAGAAAATACAACTATGTCTTCTTTTTCTCTTTCTTCTTGTTGTGCTTGTTTGTAGACACACAAACAGGGATGTGTTTGTTTTGTGAGAGGTTTACAGCCTCTAATCTTGGCCCTTCAATCTTCAAAATCAATCTTAGTCGTCGAATTAAGCTTTGGGGGGTGTGAGATTGCCAACATGGCACCTTTGTAACTGGGAAAGGTGGTGGAGGAGGGGGAAAATGAATATCCATGGTGGGGGTGAAGGTTTACAGGGTAAAACGGGGTTAAACAACCCGTGAGTTGTTTGGGAGGGAAAAAACGAGCGGGAAAAGGTGTTAGGGGTTATAACAGAGTGAAAGTTTGGGGAGTTGACATGTTTGGCCCCTCATAGTTATCTCTTCTATTGCATACATGGTCCTTGTGGTTATATAACTTTTGGGGACTTGGCAAAACAAGTCCCCAAGAGTTATATAACTCTTTGCACCCACCGTCCTTGTGGTGTACAAGTTAGGGGGGTTGGCAGTTTTGCCCCCCCACTTGTCACTTTGAGCAAATTGCAAAATCAGCACCTGTCTTTCATTTTCTCTTTTTCCTTCTTATATATAAGTTTAGGGATAGACAATTTCAGTCCCTGAACTTATATATTTTTGACTTTGGCCTCGGGGTTGACTTGGGTTGACTTTGACTTTGACCAGTTGACTTTTCTGTTGACTTTTTGACTTGATTGACTTCGGCTTTGATTTGGCTTGTCTTTCAACGGTCTTTCCATTCACGAGTCCGTTTGTCGTTTTTTGGCTTTGGGGGGGGGGTTTTTTCTCCTTTTTTTTGGTATCCGTTCTGCACAATACAATTAGCAAAACAAGCATATATTTGGCATTTTAAGTCCGATTTTTGGTTATTTTAGCTCGTTTTTAAAGGTAAAAGGTATGTGTAATTAAGCACATACCATATTACCTTCAAAAACTTGTGATGTCTTTCTTACTACGGCGTGTATCTTCTTTGATAGAATGCCTCCCATAGGTCTCAACATTTGAACACCACCATAACTTTAGCTGCCAATCCGGCAACTAATTAAATGATGGCATTTTCTCAGCTCTGAACAGCACAAGCTGCATCAATGCAAGTTAAAGAAGTATTTGATTTTGAGTTGGGTGGCATTTGCCTTTTTCCTACTTTTATCTTAGGTCTAGTGGTTGTTTAGTGGTTCTGTGTTGGTGTACTTTGATGGAAGTTGTAGTATGATGATGTAGGTTTATGTCTATGATCTTAGATGATCTTGTTTGTTGTTGTCTGATGTTGTTTATGTAAGAACCAATGGTTTTGGTATATTAGTAATGGAAATTGGTCTCTATTATATGCATTGTTTGTATTGTTTAGCATTTGGTTTTGTTCAATGGTTTTGTAAGAACCTTGTTTGACTTTAGAAGTTAAACTCAGTAACAATAGCAACACAATGTACACTCTTAACAACAGTTAACTTTAGAAGGTCTAAACATAAATTTAATACTTGTAACCAAACATAGAGTCAACCAAACAGAATACTTCTAACCAAACACAAACCAAACACAGAGTCAGCCAAACATAGAGTTATTGCATGATAACTAGAGTTATAATCCTAATTACATGAAAGTAAACAGAATTTATATTGTTCAAAGATCCACAAGTTTCTTGGTCTTTCTTTGTGATCCAGAAGCTGGACCTGCTATTGGTCCCTAAAAACCTTGCCTTGGTCCTTAGTTTGTTGTGCTTTGTGCTGAAATGGGTTGACTTAAGGCCTTCCTTGCACCAGCAGCTTGACCAGATACATTTCTTGCACCAGCAGCTTGACCAGAGACCTTCCTTGAACCAGCAGCTTGACCAGAGACCTTCCTTGCACCAGCTTGACTAGAACCACCACCTTGACCCCTGCAGCCTTTCCTGTTTTGATCCACATTGCCACATTTACCACAACTGACTGACTGCCCTTCCTAGAAAGCTTGCCTGATGAAACACTTTGACTTGCAATCTCATCATTTGACTTATTCCTCTTCTTTGGTGTCCTGCCAACTGGGGGTTTGTACAAAGGTGGTATTATGACTGTTCTAGACTCAACTACTGGCCACATATCCCTTCCATTACATGGGCTGACCTTGAATGAGTATACATGTATCCATGTTTCAAGTCTGTAAGCAGCATGAACCCATTGTTCAGGTATACCAACTCCCACTGAATTCTCAGACATGTTGTATATTGCAACCACAACATGTTTACATGGTATTTTAGTCAGCTCCCACTTCCTACAAGAACACACCCTTCTATCCATGTTAATAACACACTGATCCTTGTAAGGCCCAGTTACTTGATATTAAAAACCTCCATTCCATTGAACATTGTACTCAATAGCCTTTTTTTGATATCATCAAACATTTTTGTCACAGAAGGAGTAAGTGGTCCAACAGTCTTAGCTATCACTTTCTGAACTACCACAATCCTCTTCATCAAGTACTCTCTGATATATTCCAAACAAGTAATGATGGATTGATCTCTGCCATCAACTAACTGCCTATTGAACACCTCACAGATGTTGTTTATTAGTAGATCACATTTGGCTATGCCTGTTAAACAAATGACACACTATATCAGCATATGACCGATTATTAATATGGTTTTGTCCATTGTGAGTTACTTAATTACCTGAAAAATGGGCTCTGCTCTATTGTTCTAATGGAATCTTCATCAAACAATCATAAGCATCAAAGTTGAATGACTTGAGCTCACCCATCTTTTTCTTGAAATCACCTTCAGAAGTGGCTTTGGCTGCATTCCAGAGCATCTCCTTGTACACACATCCTTTTAATTGTGACTTCATATTCTCATGAATATGCCTAACACAGTACATGTGTTCAGCACTTGGAAACACACTTGCAATGGCTTGTATAAGTCCCTATGGACAGTTAAGGTTAAGGATAGAATTAAAATTGTACCTTTTCTAAGTTTACATAAAACACATGACAAATTATACAATAAAATGTGTACCTTTTGCCTATTAGAAATGAAAGTGTAGTTGAAGTTGGCTTCTATACCAAGATCCTCTCTAAGTAAGTTCAAAAACCAACACCAAGATGTCTTACTTTCTGCTTCAACTATAACATATGCTACTGGATAAATCCCATTGTTTGCATCAACCCCAACTGATGTTAGTATTTGACCTGGCCAAGGACCTGCCATGAAGCATCCATCTAATCTCAATATTTCTCTCCCACGAGCCCTAAAACCTTGTTTGAGAGCTACCAAACACACATACACCCTTCTAAAAATTCTTGTAAGAGACTCTGGATTTGGTTCTTGTTGTACATTAATCCTGACAGTTGTGCCTAGATTTTGATTGATCAATTCTTAGGCATATTCTCTAAGCAGTGAATAGTGCTCTCTGTAACTTTCATTAACAATTTTTACATCAAAAACCTAATTCAAAAGTCCAAGAAACCACCCTATCCCAAGCCCATAATAGTAAATCATGACCAGTTTCTTGGTTGTTATCCATCATAACCCCACACCAACACTCAAATAAGTTGTGATTATTAAATTACAACATTAAACATTTCATTATCCTATCATTCATATTTCATCATTCAACATAATATTCAAGAATTAAACCAGAAATGATAAACCCTAAAATATAGTTTTAACCCTAAAACCCAAAACTAGGCCCTAGTTCAGAATCGGATAAGTCTATAAAATAGGATCTGAGATAATATCAATAGGGATCTGGATTTTTTAGTTGGAAAACCTAGTTGTAGCCCTAATGTATTGTGATCCATTTTGCAGGTGGAATCTCAACCATCGAAGTCGGTATTGATTTAGTTACAGGCCGAAATGGAAAGGTACGCAGATTTGCACACTGTAGTAAATGGCTATTATCTCTAAATTTTCTATAGTAACCTCAAATATGTAAACTATACGTTGTTGAGGACTCAAATATCTAACAATGCTCGGTGGTTTGAGCTTCAACGGAATTACGGTTTGTAAATGGAAACCATTTTACCAAGACAGGAAGATGTTTGCTGTCCAAAATCAGCCATGTTATATAAATCAAATCCCTAAACACCTAAAACGTCTAGAACCACCTCCACCTTGCATTCTAGCCTTCATTACTCATCCCCTAGCCTCTCCACATCACCCCCATGTGTCCTCACCTGGTCTCTTAGCATCCTTAGTCACCAAGTTCCAAAATACTCATAATTTGGAGCAAATATACTTCATTTAACTCATCCCCACTTCTTCTGTCTTAACCCATGTGAGCAAACATCTCTGCTCAATTATGATCATAGGATGGTTATGAAGATCATTCAAGCAAGCTTTGAAGATTTTTGAAGCCGCTCGGGAAAACAAGATCAAGGCGTACCGAGTGGAAATACTACACGAAACGACACGTTTACCACATTTTTTATCCGTGAAGCATCAACCAGGTTTTGATGTTCTACTTCTGCTACCACACACTTATAATGTTCATATGATCCTAAATATACTCTTTTTAAAGTTTCATAACTCAATTCATGCTCATTTTCCATTTTGATCCAAACCATACACCCGAAATTTTCGCGTTTTTCTTTAAACTAAATATTATAATGATTTTTAAAATATTTGTTATTTCTATCCTGGCATTCTTAACTAATGTTTTAATTAATATACCACTTTATTGATTATTGAAGGAATTTGAACTTAAAAAACCCGCGCGTTTTCTTTTGAAACCCTAATTTGACACGTTTTGCTTCCTAGCTATTAACGAATCGTTATTTTTAAACTTGATGTTGCATTTTTTTAATAACTTCTATTCTTAGTTTATTATAACTTATAAAATGTCTAGTAAGATGTTAAACTAAGCTTGCATGGCAATTTGGACATTTTTGTATATTATTAATTCCATGCAGGGGTATATATCGTTAAAACTTTCCCCCCGGATAACTTATAACTGAAAGAACTAAAATGTCTTTTTATCAAAGTTATAAACTCCTAGGATTATTAGGTCACTTTTCATATGTCCAAGTGTTTACTTGGTATATCTTTTAAAGTTGAAGGACCAACGTCGTAAGAATGCAAACTCCAAGGGCCTATTTGTAATTTTTCAAACCCCAGGGTCTAAAATGTAACATTTTAAAAAAGTATAAAATCATGTTTAAAACCTTACAAGACATAACTTTAATTAACGCTTCTCGTGCTTAACATTTCCAGTTAGGATTTATTAAAACGCTTAAACGATTATATCATATCCAATACTAGGGCAGCTTATATTAAGGGTTTCTCTTGGTATTACGTTCTGACTGAGTTGTTGGGTTTACGATTTAAAGTTCCCTAGATCCTCATAACGTTTACTGATTGACTTCTGGAATTATGATGGCTGTTCCCGATCAGTGATTACTAATATTCAAAACTCTTCAATCAAAATCATAACTCTTTTAAAACTAAGTTTCTTGAGTACCATCTTCCTAAGACTAAATATTTAATCAGGTTGCGTGACGTGGTTGTTACTATCATTTGCTATATCAACCTTATTCCCCGGTTAAGATTGTGATAAGGTCGTCAGCTTTCATTTCAGAATATTTATTACATCTACCTACCAGGTGAAGTTCATAACCTCGCCTTTACTTATTTTACATGTTTTATAAACCCGCGAGGGGGATACATGCTTGTTACAAACTCTTTTACATACTCGTTTATCTTATAACAATGTGATTACTTTTCAAAGGCTTAATGAATTCATAACCCCATATTTTAATCTTTTGAATACTTTATAAACCTGTGATACCTGATATAAACCATGAATGCAAGTGTTTTTTAAATGTATGTTATCCAAATATATTATTGCCTAAGTAGCTTCCAGTGCCGTTATTTTCATATCATGAATCATTAATTACTTGCATTGCAAGTTAACGCTAATATTGTGAATAGATCTATTGTGGGTGACGGCTCCCGTTTGTATACCCATGCTTGGGGTATCCAAACGCACTATATTTGTCCTAATAGGTAACCTTGGCAAGTTATCTTTTCCACGGGGACATATGTCCCTAACTAATATCACTACGGTGATTTCCTTGTTAATGTAGATGCAATAAATAATGTTCCCCATGATGATTGTCCCTGCAATACCAGTATTTTCACTATAACTTGTATTCAACTATTACATTTCAAACCTATGAATTTCACTCAACCTTTGTGTTGACCCTTTTTATGCATGTTTATCTCAGGTAATTGAGCAACTTATGGCATGAAGTGGCATGGACATGAAGATGGCTAAAACTTGTTATCATTCACATTTTATGTTTCTAGATTTTGGGACCTGCCTTTGTAAAACTCTGATTTGAAATGAATGATAACATATCTTTTGAATAAACGTCTCTTTTGGGTCGTTTTCTATGATTATGATTGTTGTATCCATGAAGTAATTCCCAGATTAGCTTTCGCTGCTATATTGTAAAAATGGGGGTGTTAGAGATTGGTATCAGCGCCATGGTTATAAAGAACAAGGTCAAAACCTTAACCATAACCACATTTCTTTTCTAGCCATCAAAGTCCTCTGTGCCACTACATTCCGGAACAAGTATGTAAATATACATATCTATTATACTATTACATAAATAACTTATGTTATTTACGATGGGGTTGTTAACAGAACGATGTCTTCTCCCAACCGCTCTGTTTTTCCTCTATGAATATTCTCAACTATACTTCGGTCTCATCGGATTATTTCCCAGCTTCATCAGGAAGCAATTCTTTTAACTCTTTGGAAAACTCAAGATAATATGATCCCACCAGTATTCTCATCTTTCTACAATAATCCTGTTCAATCATTATTTCATCATTACTTCATCATCCTATTTCATTTGTATGTAAAACGAATCCAAAAAACCCTAAATGTACCTAATTGGTTCATTTGACCCGTTTACTCGTTAAGTTCAAGATGTTCTAGT
Source organism: Tanacetum coccineum (assembly GCA_026074375.1). NCBI lineage: Eukaryota > Viridiplantae > Streptophyta > Magnoliopsida > Asterales > Asteraceae > Tanacetum > Tanacetum coccineum. The sequence goes on along the minus strand of BQNB010064109.1, from coordinate 12,655 downwards.
AAACTAATGCGTCTTATACGCATACTCATTGTCTTAATTTACTTCGTAAATTTTGAATACATAGTTCAAGCTTATAAAAAGTTCTTTTTGAGAGACCATTATTAGTTGGCGTTTGCTTTTAAGCAAATCTAAAGACCCAAAATGGCCCGGCTTCCCCTTTAAAACCGTTGTTTCAAATCAGCCTCAAACACCCCACTAAAAAATCTCTACAAAAATAAATACATATAAACCAGGCGGATGACCATGGACACTTTAAATTCACTAACAATTTAGGTTTCTCGAGTTGGGGTATCCATTTATTTCATCGTGTGTTAGAGTCATCCAATCATACCGACCCTCAATCCAGCACCCATTATCCCCATATTAATGTTCGAAATGTGACATAATTTTTAAATAAAAAATCAGGTATATGCCTTGATTTACTTAATAGCATATGTCAAATACACAAACATCAAATAAAACACGCTAACAGTCCCCAGAGAACAAGCCTAAATTATCTAATAACTTTCATACAATTTCAAGCAATCGACTATTCCAATAAACTAAACTTATAGTAGCTTTCAATGTACATTAATATCTACATAGAGTTTTCATTTCCCAATTATAGTGCCTACAAAAAGTACAATAGATTAGTACTGATATATTGATATCGACATCTATACGATAGATAATTAGATATCTAAAGGCGTTTCATATACAAATGTATGCACCATCAGTAGCCCAATCAAGTATATAAACAAATAAAGTTAAAAGGAATCATTAACAGAGAAATCACTGAAATCGTATCCCGTCGTCGTATCCCCCTTTATCTTCCTTCTACTTCTCACGCTAATCATTCCCATAATCTTCCCAGGCAAGTTCAGATTTTCATAACCCAATCGAACAAAAAACCAAAAAAAACCTAAAATAAGGACCATAATTTTCAGATCAATGTAATAAACCATAATAACAAGTAACAAAGATACTTAATACCACCAACATTTCCTGAAACAAACAACGCATCTAAGGGCCTTCGTATGTGTTTTCACACCATGGCTTTTGTTTCATTGCTTACGCAAAAATTCAATAGATACATATTTTGTACACTTACAGTTTCAAGTATGTGTTTTCAAACTTGTTTTTGGGGCTTCAAATCCAAGGAATATCCTTCAGTGAAGTAACGTCTCTCTTACCCCCTTACAGGGTTATCTAAATCAGGGAAAAGCTTACTTTTAACGACTTACAACTGCAATAATAAACGAATAACCAAACATATAAAACAATAAATTCATCAACAAAATACTATCTGATAGACATAAAAACTTAAACAAATTATCTAATTATAAAGGAAAAACATATACACAAAAGCCCATTTCCACTTACAGGTTTAACAAAGCAATGGTGTGTGCGAAAACACGAAAGGCTGCTACCACGACGAATCCTCTTAACTTGCCATTAAAACATTTTATCAAACATTTGGTATGCGAAGAGCTCAAAATTAAACACAATTAGCTGACAATTAACCTAAAACATAAAGCGTCAAACTTAATCTAAAATTCATACCAGATGTAACACTTTATTTGGTTAGACTTAATTACCTTGAATCAAATGGACATATATGCATAAACAAAAATCAAAACTTAATTAAACACCAATTTCATATTCCAAATAACCAAATCTAAAAAACAACTCAATATTCGAAATTTAAAATATAAAAAGTAAAATTAGTTGCACATCTTACATGCAATTTGAAGTGTGGATCTTGAAATCGATCAATATCTACTCTACTGCTTTTTTATGGTCTGGCATAAGATCTCGATGAACTGCTCCTGCCATTCTTCTTTTCGTTTATGGATTGTGAGGTGGGGTGAGAGGATTAGGTGAAGATATTGTTGCTATGGGTTTGGTGTGTGATGTGGGATGAAGCTTCAATGAAGGAGGTAAATGAGGCGGTCACCAGATTAGTTTAATAATTTATTACTGTTCATAAGAATAATAAAGAATGGGATGTGAGGGAGGAGACAACACGGGAAATGTATAATAGTTATAATGTCTGAGTAAAGTAATGTGTAAATTTATTGTTTTTTAATTTTTGAATAAAATAATTATAAACAAAAAATAGTTAAAGGAATGACAATGTGGGCATTTCGGCCAATTCCCTCGATTAAGACTACAACAAATGGTCAAACTAACGGAAAATTTGGTCAAGGGACCAAACCCGATACGGGTCAAAACCACAGGGAGAGGATCCGTTAAAAATAGTTTCTAGGGACCAATTCCGTTAAACCCGACAAACCACATGGACGATTTATGCAATAAACTCTAATTTTTATATTTTGTCACTAAAAAAATATGGATACTCAAAACTGATTGATACATCACATGTCATATAACGTTAATTTGTAGTCTCAAAGACTCAACATGCCGTTGTTTATAAACAAACTAGGTTTTCAACCCGCGCTTCGCTGCGGAGCGCGGGGTTTTACGTTAATTTATATTATACGGAATTTAGAGTTGGAAAACTATACATTCAATAACTAATTATTAGAAAGTGTCAAAAGAATTATGGAATATGCATTCTCTGAAAATGTCCAACAACTTAATGGCTTTGTTACTTAACTCAGCAAGCTTCCACACAGCATCCACCAATATAGTATCGTAATCAATTTTAGCCAGCTTCCCAGGTCCAAATATCAACGCCAATTCAATAATCCTAAAAATAGCCATGGTATAATGTTACAAAAAAATGACAGGATATGTAAGGTAAAAAGTATGACATACTTATCGTTTAGCATATCCTATGTTGGTAAACTCATTACTCAACTGTATTGAGCTGTGTCTTAACTCTAATGAGTTTTATATTGAGCCAAGCAAAGGTCATTGTTCAAATACTAAGTAAAAAATGTCCAACATAAACCACTTGAGCACTAAATCCTAATTATCTAACTGATTTAATATGAGGCTAGAAGGAGGGTTACTTGGAGAAGTTAGGCTAGAAGGAGGGTTACTTGGAGAAGTTAAACGCTAAAAGTTACTTTAAGGCGAAAGATGTATAGCAATTACATAGATGTTTAAAATATAGTACATTTAAAGATAAAATTTATTTTTATGAATGATAGCAATGCTATGATTCTAGACTATATATGCCTTAAGCGAAAATAATGTATGCAGTAGCAATATAATTGTGTTGGCTACTCTAGAATTATAAGGTCATATACCAATGGTAATCAGACCTCACTGGTATTTGAAACAGAGGTCTGAGGAGCAATTTTGTTCTTTCCACCTTTCGGACGTCCAACTGCCCGTCTAAATTTTGTTGGAGTATGAAGAGGACTACTGATCCCAACTCATTAAACGAAACTTATTTTTTGCAGGCTGAACAACACCCACATAAGCTGACAAACGAAAATAAAGAATCACGGCATAATGATATTGCCGTGAAGTTATACCTTATTTTGATACCCTCTGATCTTTATGCTCAAAAGACACAATTTTTGAGTTTTTTTAACCAACCCCATTAAAAATGCGATTTTTTTACACCCTTTCATCTTTATCGCCAAATGTAGAAAACCCTTTTTCAATCTTGTCTAAAATTCTTCTACTAATATTCGGTTGTTGGTTTGAAGATGGTGTTGGGGTGAAGATGTTTCAAGGCCATTGTGTGTCTGTTTTGTTGAGCAAAAGGTTTCGTATTACTTTTGGACTGGTTTATATTTGTATTTAGAATCATTAAGTTTCAACAAAATACAACAATGACGCTAATAGGTGTCACATGTACCTTGTCAGTCCCTTGGTTATGTCACGAATCAAGATGGTCTGCCATACTATATTTAGCTTGATACCATCTGCTATCTTCAAGTAAAGCTAGCGTCATTTTTGAAACTGCTGATCTTGTGTCAACATAACCCATCATTATTTCGTTCCTCAGAAGCCTCTTCTCTTGATGAGATCTTGATGCATGTTTAGGCGCATTAATGGTTAGAAAACAACAACTACTTTGTTTATTATGAATAAAATATAACCATACTTAAGGGATGTTCGACAAACTTAGATTATCTAAAAGCTCAATAAATAAATGACCGAAACTAATTTGTCTTTGTGAGAAAAGTATTTGTGGAATGCTGAATCGGAATGAGTCCTCAAAATTAGGTTAAAAGAGGGATATAACTATTTTATTAGTTACTAATCATTTTAAGTTGCAACTGATAGTGTTATGATATGCGTTATCAAAAAAGTATCATTTGACACTTGTATTATCAGATAAACAAATATAGTATCAGTTTATTATCTGGACACTATGAACTGATTATTACTACTTCATAATAATTGTTTCATTTCCCAACCTGATGTTCCACGGCCTCCACCATCTTCCAACTCCAGACCAAAAAAATTCTCAGAATATATAACGCAATATACCCCAAAATGATGTCGTCAATGCATCCATCGCCTGTTCAGTAACCTGCAAATATGCAGAAAAATATAATCTAAATTAAAAATATATACTGTAGTATCAGGTTTTCAGCTAAATAGAGTCTAGTTGAAGATAAAAAAAAGTTTTAGATATTTAACAATTTCGCATACCTAACGCCGCCGCCTTTTTCTTTCATCTCTAAAATGTGTAAAGGCATGAGCGTCAAATCCAAGAACGTGCATACCTGAAAACCCATAACTGATCAGAAACTTTTCAAAAGATAACTTGCACTTTCTAAACTATTTACACAAAAAAGAATATAACTTACCTCATGTATGTGTGTAACCGAAAGTAACGTTTCTTGTTCAGCTGAGGTGGCAGGGGGCACATTAATATGTTCTGCAATTTTACAAATAGACGAATTCCATACCATCATTTTCATGTCATAAAGCCGATTGTGAAACCAATAAGCAGATTGCAAAGCCAAAAATCATCAGAACATCCCATATACTTTTGAGAACGCAATAACAAATTTTTTTGTATTCGTTGTCAATAATGCAGATTGCAATAAAGTTTGGCAAACAAAAGTTTTAAGCAGCTTATAATCAATTTCAGCTTGTGCAGCGGCAAAAAAAGGAAAATTACAGAAAGCCAACCAATTATAATGCCAAATATAGGCGGAGGGAGCCAAGATTCAGATTCTGCTGAGCGGCCCAATGTATTGAAACACCAACATCTGCAAGGGCTAATATTGCAACAAGGCTTAGATTTCCGTATACAGTTGTGGTGCCAAGTACCCGCCATGGCTGCAAACCGAAGTCAACAATCTCCCTCCATTTCATTCGCCGCCCCTTTTAAAGAAGACGAAAGAGACAAATATTCTGCTTAGGAAGAAAGAGGGAGTTAGATAACGTTGCTTTAGAGCATAATCACACTTATAAACATATATCGTTCTCTTAATTTGTAACACTCCAAACTCCAAACAACCCTTAAAAGTAATTAAAATAAGCACACCAAAAAGGCATTATAAGAAGTTTAGATAAACACTCCAAACAGCCCCTAAAATAATTTAATTAAGCCTCCTAAAACAGCCCTATAAGTCCTATAAGTAGTTTCAATAAGCTATCCAAATAGCCTTATAAGTAGTTTAAATAAGCATTTCAAACCTTTCAAACAACCCCTATTGACTAAACCCGGTGAGCGAGTTCTTGTTCTTTCGGATACGAATAGACCATTTGATCTTGACGAAGCTATTATTAGACGATTTGAACGAAGGGATACTTTTTCTGTTTTTATTAGTGTGCCCCTTTCGAAAGCTTAGCATACAACGAGGTTAGACGGAATTATGAATGAGTTGATCTGATTTCTAAGTCCTGTTATATCTATGCTGCCTCGAACGGATAAATATAGGCGTAGCTTAAAACGAAATGGGTAAAATGGGTTAAACTGGTCTAAAACTTTACTTTTTATGCATACAACCTCATAAACTTTTTATAGAAGAAAATACAAATTAATGTTCAGATTTAGTCTTTGTAATTAGACATAGCACACAAATCACTTTGCACTACAATTGAAGAATTTAGACAAAAATTATTTTGAGTCAACCTTTCACGACCTATCACTCAACCCGCCTGTTTGGCCAGTCCGGTCCAAACATTTGAGAATAAAGCGGTTCATTTTGATATGGGCTTATTCAGCATGGGTCAACCAGCAAAGCAGCTTTTTCTTTCTTTTCTATTTGGAAATTCTTAAAATACAATATTAAATTAAATCTCAGATAAAACCATTTAACGCGACATTTGTATCAAAAATAAAACTTGGGCAACTTTCTACCGTTTTGCTTTTAGCCCAAATTGACCACTGTACAATGCTTACAGAAAGTCTAAGTAATGATATTTTGTCAAAGAAAAATAGAATATCTGCTGGTAGATTGACGATCATCTAACCCATTCGGCATCGCAGTGTGCATCTATGAACGTGTCGATGGAGAAGGTAGGGACCTATAGTATGAAAAGATCGTGAACTAAGATAACAAAAGATTTGTTTCATTTCACCAAAGTGCTCGTCAATAGGCTGATGCATGAAGTGACAGACCTTGTTAATGGTGAAGGCATGTGTTTTAAGGTTTTATTAAAACTGCCCTTGTTTTGTGTGTGTTATTAACATTTCCATTATTTACATTCGAAAATGTTTAAAATGGTCAATTTAAATGCGAATATCAAAGTTATTAGAAGACTAATCAAAAGCATAATGATTAGTTTATTGATGATACTTGATATTTAGTAATTAATCCCCAAATATCAAGGTTAGACTTTAGTCTTTTTTATTGTTTTTAATAATATTTTGTATTACAACTATTAAGTTCATTTAGAGAAAAGAAATAGATGCTCTTTTAGTTAAAAAAAATACTGATAACTACAAACCATAGTCACATGGAACGCGAAACGCTTCAGTACGGGATCGCGAAACGGGAACGCGGTTCGCGGATCTTTAAAATACGGTACGAGCGGGGGTAGACTCATTTCGGTTCGATTCGGTTTGATGTACCATATAATTTGGTACGCTGTATCGAACATCGTACCATATTAGCAATAATAATTATTAAGTTACTAACATTTTAAATATTTTTATAGTGATTAGTCTAAAGATTACAAAAATAAAAATAAAGTGTAATTAATTTACTAGTAATTTATTTCTCTCTCTTTCTCAATTTGATATTATTAAATATGAAAAAGTAGTAGGATGTACCAATGTAACAACAAATCACGTGGGTATGGGCCTACCCACTACATAAATAACTTTTATAAATTCATTTCTCTCTCTACCCTGTCACCCTATCGTCTTCTTCCCCAAAATCATCCGTCATTTTCAGATCTGCGTCAAATTATGTAACATGAATCTGGAACGTGAAAACTAGCGATCCAAATCGCGATCCCGAGCGATCTGGAATGCGATCATACCGCGTTTGGGTATGAGCGATCCGAAACGTAGATCGCGGGTAGGCTGGCGTTTCCTGTGACTATGCTACAAACAAACTAAAAAAGTAAATTAAATTTGTATGCATGTTTCGTTATTGTCCCATTGTTCTAAGTGCAAGGTATTTGTGGGGGGTAATTACTAAAACCTTAGAGCAACAAACAATAAAAACCCTAAACAAGGTCTCTTCTATGGGCGAAAAAACGGCTCCCTCTATTCCATCAATTCTGATCGCATAATCTTCTTCTTTCTTGATCCGAATATCATATAATACTCTTGTTTAATCTGTTAATCTTATGATTATAATGATGTAACAAGTTTCTTATTTGATTGATGTTTCTCTAATGATTTAGGGTGCGATCTCTCATTTAGGGTTTGGTGTTTTTTCGTTCTTTAGGGATCTTTATTAATTCTTATCGACTTTCATTATGGAAGTCAGATAGTCCTTCGTGTATTTATATTATTTCCTTCCTTCAAAGGTTTTTCGTGATGAGATAGACGTGGATCTCATAGTTGCTGTGTTGATCTTTTAGTTTTCTTTGTTTAGGGTTTTTAGGTTTCGGTTTGCTTGTTGCAGTCAAGAATGTCGAATACAAGTGATAAGGGTACTATGTTTGGAGATGGTGCTGCTAGGGTTGGTATGCAGCTTAGAAGTAGTCCCAAAGAGTGTGTACATCTTATTCTTTGGTTTCTTCGTTCTTTATTATTAAACGGCCCGAGAATGTATAGTATTGTTGTTGCTGCACTTTTTGGAGTTCACTTAATACTGTGGGGTGACTTGCAAAAGTTAATTAATGATATTGATGATGGTAAACATGATGAGTTATTATCTGAGTTGACTAATGAAGATCGTATGGAAACCTTGGAAGCATTAGGTTCTATATGTAATTCAATTAAGGTTGATCATAATAATGCTGATGTTATCCCTTGTAAGGTTTCGTATGCTGATGATTCAATTAATCTTAATGTTGATGAATCCACAATACCTAGTGGGTCCCTTATCGTTAAGTTTGTGGACATCAATATAGTTCAAACATCTTATGATGGAGTTGCGGGGGTGGAAGTGCCAAAGGATCAACCATAATGTTATGCCAACTTTCGTACCTTGGTGGCTGATCCCGTATTTGATGGTGTTAACATCTCTATTCCCTCGTAAAGTTATTGAAAAGGTTAGTACTCGCTTTGAACACACTTTATATGGCTACTTTATTGGAAAGAGAATGGCGTTTCCGGTTGTTGAATATTAGTAGGAACAAACTGGCGCAAAAATGGGTTGGAAAAGGATTATGATAAATTCCAAGGTTTTTTTCTTTAAAATTGATTCTGAGTTGGTTTAAGGCTGTTCAGAGGGTGGTCCTTGGTTGATTTTGTAAATCTCTGATATTTCAAGGAATTGGTCGATGGATACTAAATTGCTCAAAGAAGAATTGACTGTATCCGATATGGGTTAAATTGCTGATGTTCCTATCTCAATGTTTTGAAGAGGGATGGTATTTGTCTAATTGCTACGTTCATTGGTAAAACCTGTTATGCTGATTCATACACAATCTCCTTGTGTTATGGATTCGCTTGGTAGGGTAGGAGTAGTTTTTACTCGATGCTTTATTAGTAAATTCAGAGGGCTTGAATCTCGTAGATGTTGTTACTATGGTTATTCATCTCTTTCTGAGGATGATTTTTACCAAAAAGAAACCATTGTGTTAAGTATGAATATGAGGCCGCCAGATGTGATAACATGTAATATTTTTGGTCTGTTCAAGATATGCCCTAAAAAGGTGGTGAGTCCTCCTATTGTTGCTACTTCTAATGTTGTTACCCCTAATGTTGAGAAGACTAATGATGGTTTCCAAACGGTGGGTAAAAAGAAGAAGAGGAAAGGTAAGTCCAAGTCTACTAATGGTGGTCAGTTTACGTGTCCATTGGTAAAAATAAAGTTTAGTAGTGCCTAAAGCGACTACAAAGTGCAGTCCAAAGAAGGGAACTATTATGGGGTTATATGTCTCAATCGACACCTATGTTGAAGACGATTGGTAATTCATCTAAGAAAGATAATCTCTCCATGTCTAATTCTTTTTCTGCCTTAAATAAAGAAGAAGATGAAGAAGATGTGGAAAATGTGTATGATGAATCAGCTAACTTAATTCAAAACACAAAAGCTGGTGGAAGTTCATCTTTTACGGATGTTGTTGGTTAGCTTGTTTAGTTGTGTTATGTGTTCTAGTTGCAATTAGTTGTTTCTAGAGTTGTAAGAGTTTATGGCATGTCATAAGCTCTAGTTTTAGGTGTTTATCAAGCTGTTTAGCTTGAGGTTAATGTGGTACTTCAACCACATTCCATTTGTACTTAACTTTTTTCGATTTTAATATACTTTACCAGGGTAACCCTTTACCCAAAAAGGTATTTGTGGGGGTGTACATTTTTGAGTGGATACAGCTGCAGAAAAGGACAATAGATACCTGTTAATACACCACATATAGGCATATAACTCATTTTTCACTCAGGGCTCTAAGAGGGGAATCCATACTGAAAATAAATAAAGCTTGGTTTTAAAAGAGAGCTTTATACCCTGCAATCAAGCCTAGTTTTGTATTAAAAATAGAAAACATGACTCTATCTGGAAAAAAAACTCTATATACCCAGCCATTAGATCATAATCTGAGGAGAAAAAGGACCTGATTTTTCAATTCCATGTTCCCAGCCATTATGAGAATTAACTTATAGATACACATATGAGATTTGAGTTTAATATGAGCTAGAACCTTAACAGGGAATCGAAATTTGAGTTTTTCGGAAAAAGTTGCACACAAAGTTTGCATGGAATCTTGTTAAGGTTGTATTTCATGATAAAAGAGTTGGATTGGACAAAATATATTTGAAGACATACGGGTCATTTTCACCCACAAAAGGATATCTGAGCCTGCCATGGCTGCAAACACTTTTTGTAACGTGTCACCATGGCTGTAAGCACAAAGGATAAGAAGCATACATACAGATTGGTAAGGTAAGTCAAAGTCTAGAGTCCTTCTGGGATTGGGCCAACAGCGTCTAGTGCATACACTTTTCTGATATTTTAGATTAAGGAAAAGTAATTGCTAATTAGAGTAGACGGAAGTAACAATTGAAGTGCCTGAAACATCAGGTTCTTAAACCTCATTAACAGTTCTTACTATTTTATAAAACGTTGCTAGCTATGATTGGGAGGTAACAAATTAAGAGTAGCTATTATGTGTAACTTTGAAAATGATAATGTCGTTAGATATCAAAGGACTAAGGTTGGTGGTCCATTTTCTTTTATAATCAGTAATGTTAGAGCCTGCTAATTTTTTTTAATTGGGCTAATGTGGTATTTTGATCACCTCATGATCCGTTTCTTGCTTTTGTAGCATTAAATTGGTTTTTGGATAAATATCGGTTTCGTTGGTTTAGTATTTGAGTCGGTTTAGGATTGGGAATAGGATTACAACACGACGGCTAGTTTAGATATAAAAATAGATTAGTAGATCTGGAAATCTTTGTACTTTCAAATAGTTTGTAAATCTGAATTTGTCATTGAATAAAGCTAGCTCTTAGTTTGTCGATTTGAATCTTTAAAATTTCGTTCTATGATCCCAAGATTTCAGATAACATGATCAAGACACGAAACTAATACCATCTTCATCGAAATTACCTCAACAATTCCATACTTTAGAAACTAAAAAAAATTAAAAGGATGCTTACTTTTCGATTCAAAAGCGAAACCCTTTTTTCATCATCGTTTCTCCGTGATCGAGCCAATTATTTTTCCTATAACAAAAGATCAACACATAAATTCAACCAATAAATAATAAACCAAAACCCGTAATCTTTTTCATATAAATCTAAATTTAATACGCATAAGTTAGGTCAAGAAAACATACTTGATGATTTTTCGAATGCAATAGGATTGAATGAACCCATCTGAAAACAAAAATCAAACAAAACATGTATCATTATTTTTTAAAGAATCAGAATGAAAACAAAATATGTTTAAATAATTTAAAAACCACATGTGATTTCCATGTTGATGAGACATATATAAGATGCCATATTTGGCATTACATTTTCCCCTAATTTACAAAATCAAAATAAAAGAAAAACCCTGAGAATATATAATAATACATAAAATCGAGAATTCAATTATGATTAATAAACTTACATAACTGATTTGATTTAGACAGATTTTGTTGCACGTAATTTTTTCTCCATCTTCATACGAATGAATTAGTTTTTTTCTGGAATCGGGTTAAGGTTTTTTGGCATCCATTGAAGATTTGAGATATAGTAATTTATTGGCAGCCATTTGCATCCATGGTTTTTTTTTGGAATTAGTTTTATTGTGGAAGAAGCGGTGGAGGTGGGAAGGGGTTAGTAATTGGGTCGGGAGACACGTAGCCACATACGTGTATAAAATGCATATACCCGAGTCGGGGCATATATAAAAACAAATGGGTCAGACCTGCCGGCGGGTTCCGGCGGGTTGGTTTCTGGATGGGCTTTGCATTAACTGGCATGGCATTAAATGTGTTGCCTTTTAATAAAATTGGATAATAGATAATACTGTATTTTTTTCAGAATCTTTTGGAGTTATATACAAATACTTTTTCCCATTTTACGACATTGTGTTGATTGTTCGAACTTAAAGATTAGTGTTATATCACATGTGATTTATATCAAATCAAGATCGTTTGAATATCAATTTTATTTTGTCTTCTATTTTATCCGACTTCTATGAATAACGCGTATTGATTTATAAGTTTAAATATTATGTGTGATATATAACTAGAAAGCAAATGATGTGTATTTTTCAGTGCAAAAACTAATAGATATTTTAGAGTTCTATACAAATAATTATGCTCATTTTATGACATGATGGTAAGTGTTCAACCTTAAAAGTTAAAGTTATATCACATCTAAAAAAGAAAAATCTTCTATATTCTCAAACTTTTATGAATAAACTGTATTGGTTTGGCGGTTCAAAAATCATGTGTGATATATGGTTTTATAGTTAAGGATGTGTAATTTTTCATTGTCAAGAACGATGAATTACTTGGAGTTCTACACAAATATTTATACTCATTCTACAACAACTTGTTAAGTGCTCAAACTTAAATTAAAGATTAAAGTTATATCACATATGATATATCAAGCAAAAATTTGTACCGAAAAAACTAAAAAAAAATAGTTTTCCGAAAGTATATAAAGTGTTCCTTTATTGAAAGATAATTAAATGTTGTCACACTAGTGTAATTAATGTAGATTTTTAGTTTATGG
>BQNB010064108.1:0-35439 GCA_026074375.1 Tanacetum coccineum | reverse complement strand
AAATAAATAAAAAGTCAAAAAAATAATTTTTTTTTTCTTTTTTTAGAAAATTTTCTTTTATCATCTTTTACTTAGGAAAAATATAAAAACTTTTGTAGGGTCGTTTTTGCAAAATCTCATTTTTTAAAGAACGGGATTTAGCCCCGTTTTTGTTTTTTTTTCATTTTAGAGCTCGTTTTAACTCCGTTTTCGGTCTAGTCTTTTTCATTCTTCATTATTAGTCCCCTAGAGTAGATTAGAAGTAAAAATTTCTTTGTAGGGTTAATTTTTAAGATTTTAGGTTTTTGACCCCTTGTTCGGGATTCCTGCTCTCGTTTTTCAGTATAATTTCATAATTTTTAGGTTTTTCTCAATTGTTTTTTCTTCTTTTTGATTAATTTAGCTTTCTGAACTCCCAAATCATTAATCTCATTCAAACTCCAATTTTCCGACTGTATCGATTCTCAAGCACAGCCTCGTTGGGGATAAACGACCCGGGGATATTCTATACTACTTCTCGGTTTCATTGATTATTTTTAGATTATACTTATTATATATATTTTATTATATATTATATATATAAGAGGTGTTAGTTTAAACATTTTGCATATTGGGATCCACAATACCAAACATATCATATTGCAACACAACGGGACGGAACGTGCCCACGATCCAATACACATAAATACAGCAAGCTTAAAAATATTTTAACACGACAACAAGCATCATTCTCACCCCAAAATAATATGAGAAAAAGGGGCTATGAAACTCACATTTGCTTAGCTTTCCAAAAGATTCTAACAAAAAGCTTCATAAACAACTAGCACAAATCTAAACAACAAAATAACTCGTGTTACACGCTAGTAAGCCAAAATCTTAATGCACATGTAACAATCATATGATGGATGTATAAGGTATTCTATTAACCCTATGGGTTACCCCGACACCATACACAACGTTAACCACTTCGTTAACAAGTTTCACTAGTTAGTCAGAATTTGTTCAAAACTACAGAATTTTAACGTGACTTAACGTACTCAAAACCTCTACTTACTGACCTCCATAATTCATACCAAAAATCACCTATGTTCATTTATGAGTATATTAACTACCACATGATTCGGAAGAGCCATTTACATGCACAAGTACTCCTAAGAAAATCAAACTTCAAAACAGTCCCAATTCGGATCTGTTTGCACACTAAAGAGTTTGGACTTATAAACCATACTTATAATCCAAATCAGAAGGTCTCCTTTAGGGGATTTCTAATAGACACATAGAAATAGACTCCTGTAGAAGGGCTAAGCTAAATTTGAATTTTAATTGGGGGTTTTATACCTTGTAATCTGACCTAAATCTGACCCGTATTTACTGCTTTGACAACGTTTCTTACAACCAATGTTTGAATGACTTCCCGACCTAAAAAACCTTCGAGGCCGGATGTTCTGGAAACTAGACTCTCTGAGCTACATCATAGGCACCGGAAACTTGACAAAAGCTATTACCATCATTGAGATATCAGCCAAACAACACAGCCCTAAATTCTGCCCCAATCTAAATCAAATTCTAACGCGATCTAAACCCTAACGAATACACCCATATGATCTTAATTAAACCCTAATCATTATAACATGTTTATTATATCATTAATTACAGATGTTATGAAACCCTAATTATCCATCATAATAATTATTACATGTTTTTAATGATAATTAACTCAAAGGATTATAATTTATACCTTAAATCTTCGAATCTTGAACACAAAAATCACCAAACTTGAAAAAAAAAAATCTTCTTCCTCCTTTGATAAAATTCGGCTGGGACAATTAAAAACAAGGGGGAGAAGGGTTTTTGGTATTTATAAGGTTTACAAAAAGGTTTAGGATAGATATCTTTTACCAATTTTAATTAGAGTAAGATTTGTTTTCCTTTTTTTCTTCCTTTCTATTTTTGGCCGATTTCCCCTTTATATATATATATATTTATATATTAATTACTTAATTATTTGAATTACCTTAAGTTTTTATAAAAACCTAAGCTTATTTGAGTATACCTTTTTGCGTAAACGTAATTTACTAGACTTTTAAAATAAATAACTTTTCATTTTTATTTTAACCTAACTTTCCAAAAATAGAAATTCACATTTCATTCTTATTCTAATATAACACCGATTATTTACCTAAAATAAAACGATAATTAATCACATAAATACGTATACGTAATTAATACTTACACGATAAGATCACTTAACACGCTTAAATCACAAAATCAATTGTTTGTCACCAAAATTGAACGAAATGAATTCATCCAATCTCACACCATTCAATTCTCATTGAGATGATCACAACCAATAGATTTGACTACCAATTTCTCATAATCCACATAAACGCATATAAACACATCTTAATCACATAATACCCTTCATTGCAACAGATACATAAGTCAACACTAATAGTTTGACTAACCTGCTCAAGTCATGGTTGTCACATTCGAGTAGTTGACGTTTGGTGTTCGATACCTTCTTGAGAAAGGTATCCATGAAGAGTTTTATTCAAAAATTATGTGCCTTTGTCAGTTTGAACTGTTCTTACTTGAGCATGAAGCCCTCTTTGAACAAGTTTAAGGAAATCAATGAGAACTTTTTGTGTTTCATCTTTAGATCTCAAAAAGTAAGTCCAAGTATATCTGGAGTGGTCATCAACAATTACCAATACATATTTCTTGCCATTAAAGCTTTCTACTTTCATAGGACCACATAAATCTATGTGTAGAATTTGTAACCGTCTCTTTGAGTTTGGGGTAGTTTAAGTCTTGAAAAACTTACGTTTTGCTTTCCTCAGCTCACAAGAAGAACAAAGATGATCTTTAATGAATTTCAATTTTGAAAGGCCATTCACAATATCATACTTTGAAAGCAAGTTAATGGTATCAAATTTTATGTGTGAGAGACGACGTTGCCATAACCATGCTTGAGACGATGAAGCTTTAGCCATTAAGAAAATTGGATTGGGAGTGGATGTGTCTTGAAGAGTGATGGAATAAAGATCTGTGCCATGAGAACCTGTGAGGAAGATATTTCTTTCAAATCACGGATTGTTAACATATAGACTTTCCAAAAAGCAACTTTCCAATCCGCCATCACAAAATTGACAACAGAGAATAAATTGTGATTCCGCTCTTCGACGTAATAATCCCGCTTGATAGTAACTTCCTTTGTACCAAATCTCAGTAACAAGATCTATGCAAATTGATCATTTCTAAACTTCACCGTACCTAGAAATATATTCACAAAATTACTTAGAATCTTGAGATTTCTTGTCATGTGCTTTGAGCACCCAGAGTCGAAGATGAATAGAATTATCTCTACAAGATTTTGCAACGGCTCAACATCAAAGACGAGTCCAGAATTATCAGCAGAATCTGGAGTAACCTCTTGAATCTTTTCCATGTACAGATAATGTGCTTCCAATTCCCGATCTTCAGGTTCATCATCAGCATCATCACTTCAATCAACTTGTTCAGCACTCAATTGGATTCTAGTTTCCTCTTTCTTACACAATAAGATCTTCTCCTTATGATAAGTTGCATCCTTTGCCTATTTTGGTTTCTGATATTCCCTTGCTACATGTCCAAATTCCTTGTAATTATAACACTGAATCCTAGATTACTGCAGCATTTGTGTACCTACAGTCTCCCTAACCCCAGCAATATTAGATGCCCTCTGATTGTTATACTCAGTTCCTTTGTTTGTTTTTGGAGAATTATCCTGATTTGCTATGCTGGTGTTTGATGAAGTTATGAGATTTTTATTGGTAGGTTTGTAGATTCTCTTGAATGATAGAGAGATTAAAGCCATGAGTTTACCAATCTCATTTCGTTGGACATTTCATCATCTTCTTCAGCAACCATAGTAGGTTCTTGATCATAAATGGGTAAAGGAGACTTAACAATTACTTTACCTCTATTTCTGTTAGCCGCTTATTATGTTCTGGTTGAGGAATTTTGAGTGTAGTGAGTAGGATGTGGTTAGGATGGTAAACTGGTTGTTGTTTAGCAACAATTGCAAGTGGATTAGCATTACATGCTAGTCTTTAAGCTCTTATATCATTAACCTTGTTCTGGTGTTGCTTCAGAATGTCATAAAGTTTGTAGTAGGAAAGTCTTCAACTCTTGAACTCTTTTACTTAAGAAGTGTCACAAACATTGCCATTTGGTTGTAATGAGTAAAAACTGAACTTTCTACTTGATGATGGTATCAATCTTGAGATTTCTTTGTCTGTGCTTTGAGGAAACCTAGGTCGAAAAGATGAATAGAAATTATCTCTAAGATTTTGCAACGCTCAAGCATCAAAGACGGGTCCGAATTATCAGCAACATTATGAGTAACCTCTTGAATCTTTGCCATGTACAGATAATGTGCTTCTAATTCCCGATCTTCAGGTTCATCATTAGCGTCATCACTTCTATCAACTTGTTCAACACTCAATTAGATTCCAGTTTCCTCTTGCTTACACAATAAGATCTTCTCCTTATGATAAGTTACATCCTTTGCCTATTTTGGTTTCTGATATTCCCTTGCTACATGTCCAAATTCCTTGTAATTATAACACTGAATCCTAGATTACTGCTGCATTTGTGTACCTACAGTCTCCCTAACCCCAGCAATATTGGATGCCCTCTGATTGTTTACTCAGTTCCTTTGTTTGTTTTTGGAGAATTATCCTGATTTGCTATGCTGGTGTTTGATGAAGTCATGAGATTTTTATTGGTAGGTTTGTAGATTCTCTTGAATGATAGAGAGATTAAAGCCATGAGTTTATCAATCTCATTTCCTTGGACATTTCATCATCATCTTCAGCAACCATAGTAGGTTCTTGATCATAAATGGGTGGAGGAGACTTAACAATTACTTTACCTCTATTTCTGTTAGCCGCTTATTATGTTCTGGTTGAGGAATTTTGAGTGTAGTGAGTAGGATGTGGTTAGGATGGTAAACTGGTTGTTGTTGAGCAACAATTGCAAGTGGATTAGCATTACGTGCTAGTCTTTAAGCTCTTATATCATTGACTTTGTTCTGGTGTTGCTTCAGAATGTCATAAAGTTTGTGGTAGGAAACAGTCTTCAACTCTTGACTCTACTTAACAAGTGTCACAAACCATTGCCATTCTGGTTGTAATTGAGTAAAAACTGAACATTCACTTGATGATTGGTAACTTTATACTTATTTTTGACAAGCTCATTCATCATTTTGTTGAACCTTGAGTATTACGATTTAAGTGATTCACCATCCCGTGATGTGAATTTTCCAAACTCCCAATATAGATTGGTTTTAAGATCTTAAACACTGATAAACTCACCTTGTTTCAACCTTTCAATGGCTTTCACGTCTCTCATGCTTTGAGACGAGCATCTACTTTGAGAGTAGGATATTCTTTATCTATACTGTGTGAATTATCTGAACAACTTTAACTTCAGCATCCAGTTGTTTCCATATGTATTTTAAAACATTCATATAGGTCTCCATATACCCTTTTGTATGAGTTTCTGAACTACCTTTCAAGACTGTAATTGTTTTCTTCAAACATGTGTGGGATTAAAAGATTTATGATGATCTTGAGAGTAACTACTGCTAAGGTTAGAGTTATGCTGCCTAAGAAAAACTTAGTGATGCTCCAGTATCATAATGAAATATGTGTAAGTAGTTAGTAAAGGCTAGTTACTCTGCTAGTGTATTTAGTACTGCTAGTGTAACTTTAGTACTGGCTTGTTATGTTAGTATGTAGAGTATTAAATTAGTACTACTAGAGTAAAGTTAGTACTACTGATGAAGATTGAAGAAAATATTCTAAGTAGTTACTACTACTTGTACACAGTTAATGCTGCTGGTGTATAAGTTACTGCTGCTAGTGTTCAGAGTTAATGCTGCAGGTACAAAGTTACAACTGCTTAAAGATTAAGACTGCTAAAAGAGTTTCTACTGTCAAGGGATGGATAATGACAGAAGAAAAGATAAAGATTGCTTATGTGATATGTATGAGATAATTTTATAAAAGATACGTATAAGTTATTTGTTTAGAAGATCATGATAACTTAGGAAAATATTATAAGCCAGTTAGGACTCTTTGGTGTATAAAAGGAGGTCCTAGGGTATAGAGTTCTAGGTATCAAAATGAGTCATTCATAGAATTGTCATAGCTTCAAGGTTTTGTAACCCTAATACTAGGAGAGTATTCATATTATTTATGATAATAATATTGGAGCTTTTGTTGTTGAATTGTGTTCATTGTGTTACTGTTTCATTGAAGAATTATTCTTATATTAAAGATTAGATTCCGCATAATCTTTAGTATTATCAAACAAAGTTTCTTAACTAAGTTGTGTTAGATTTATCTAGCATAACTAAACCTTAAACAAGCTTAAGGAATTCGATCATTAGAAGTTATCTGGGATCAACAAGTAGTATCAGAGCTTGTTGCTTTGAGAAACTTTGCTAAGAAAACATGGATCAAGATTTTACACACATAGTGTGCATCAAAAGTACCTATGTCAAACCAGTGTGAGTATGCTATGAACTTGGAGGAATGAGGCATGGAAATAGTACATCCAGATGATTGATTTTTCTCATTTGATGTCATAGAAAAAATGGTAACTCAGCCCCAAAAACAAAAGTTTCATGAAGGTGTTGAGACTATAATTGCTCCTACAATTGCTGAAGAAAAGGCACAAAGGAGGTTAGAGATGAAGGTAAGAAGCACTTCATTGATGGGCATCCCTAACGAACATCAATTAAAGTTTAACTCCATCAAAGATGCTAAGTCATTGCTGCAGGCTGTTGATAAAAGGTTTGGAGGGAATGCTGTTACTAAAAAGACTCAGAGGAATCTTCTAAAACCAACAGTAATGAAAATTTTTATGCATCTAGCTCAAAGGTGTTGAATCAACCTTTTGTTAGGCTTCAAAAAACGTATCTGTCAATTGGAGGATTCATGGTGAAAGTTTTTTCACAAGATAATGTAGGAATCAGAAGTTATTAAGAAGTCTAGTCCACCAGAAAGGAACTCACATACATGTGTTAGAGAAACAAGCCTGAGATAGTACACTAAGGTGGATGAATCTTATCAATAACCTAAATATCTATGAAACCAGAGGTCAATGGGGACATCAAGATAAGCACAAAACACAGAAAGAAAACAGTAGCCTTTGTATCCTCAAACAACACCAGCAGCTCAAATGGAGCAGTTGATACTGCTTGTGCTACAACAATTAGCACTCAAACTACTGCTGTTAACTCAACAATAATTGACAACTTGAGTGATGCTGTCATCTGTTCTTTCTTTGCAAGTCAACCAAACAGTCCACAGCTTAACAATGAGGACTTGCAACAAATTCATCCTGATGATTTAGAAGAGATGGATTTAAGGTGGCAGATGGCTATGTTAACAATGAGGGCAAGGAGAGATTCTTGCAAGATTTGGAAGGAGTTTTCTATAAAATGGTTAGAGGACCATTGGGTTTGAAAGTCAAGGTGGAGTGCTACAACTGCCATAAGATGGGACATTTTGCAAGGGAGTGCAGGGCGGTTCAGGAACAAGAAAATAGGAATAGATGAGATAACACAAGAAGAGTTGTGCCAAGTGGAGGACAAATACTTTAATGCTCTTTGATATTTGAGATGGTGCTGGGTTATGATTGGAAGTGATCAAGCAAAAGAAGGTCAACTAATCTTTGCACTCATGGCTACTCTTTACATGTTCTAACTCTGAATGGTATCTATGTATTCAAAATGTTCATCATCTTGTTTGGGAAATTTCAAAAATCTTAAAGATCAAAAGAATATCTATTAAAAGAATTATAGGACATCTAGTTAAAAACTACTTACTTTATAACACAGGTTTAGAGTCTTGTAGTTGTTGTTAGAAGCAAGTCTTCTAGTTTATAAGAAAAAATATTATAGTTGTTTATGACAGAAGATATCAAGGTTTAAAAATGTGAGATTCATTTAAGAGACAGTAGCCAGTACAGAGCTTAGAGGAAATTAGACTGGCCTCAAAAACAAAAAAGATGAATTCAGCTAACAGTAGAATAATTTGAGAATTCATCTAAAAGATAAGGCAAATATTAGACTGTTAGATAGTTGATAAGTGCAAAATAGGTTTAGGGTATAATGTTGTTCCACATCCCTATACAAGAAACTTTATGCCACTCAAAACCTGATTTGTCATTCTCTCATTTAGAAGAGTTTGTAAATGAGCCTATAGTTAGTGTATGCCTAAGTTAAAAAGCTGAAGATTGAGACCAGTGAAGTCAAAACTATATGAGGACAGCTAAGGTTGTTAGGAAGAATAATGGTGCTCTAGTTACTGAGGAATGGGTGTCTGATAGTAAGGATGAAGATGAGCTAATGCCTAAGATAGAGAAGAAAACTGTTAAACCTAGTTTTGCTAAAATAGAGTTTGTTAAATCTAAAGAGCAAGTAAAATCTCCTCGGAAAACAATTGTTAAACAAGGTAATTAAAATAGGCTGAACACACATAGTCTAAGAGGAAATCAAAGAAACTAGAATTACATGATGTTTCAAAGATTAGGGAGTAATTTTGAGATGATTAACAAAGCTTGCTATGAGTGTGGACGTTTTGATCATCTGCAGTATGATTGTGATAACCATTAGAGACAGTTTAAAAATAAAGAGATGGTAAAACCAGTATGGAACTATACTCAAAGGGTGAATCACTAGAATTTTTCTAGAATAACTCACCCTAGTCCTAAAAGGAACATGGTTCCAAAAGCAGTACTAATGAGGTCAGGCTTAGTATCACTTACTACTGCTAGACCAGTTAATACTGCTCAACCAAGAACAACAGTGAATAGTGTAAGACCTATGACAAATGTTCTTAATAAAGCACATTCAACTATTAGAAGGCCCATTAACAACAAAACAACAACTAAAAACATTAATTTTAATCAGAGGGTTAATACTATTAAGGATAAAAATGTTAATACTGCCAGGCCAAAAGCAGTAGTTAATGCTGCTAGCCAAATAGCCGAGAAGATATTAATGTGTTAAGGGAAAACATGTCAATGCTGTTAAGGCCTCAGCTTGTTGGGTTTGGAAACCAAAAACTAAAGTTATAGACCATGTTTCCAAACACAACAACGCATCAATGCTATTTAAAAGATTTGATTATATTGATGCACAAGGCAGATCCAAGTCAGTGATGGCTTGGGTCCCCAAAAGAAGCTAATTTTCTTACTTAATGTGCAGGGCAATCCACATATGGATTTACAGGACAAAGGAGTGATTGACAGTGGATGCTCAAGGCATATGACAGGGAACATGTCCTATCTTACTGACTTTGAAGAAATTGACGGAGGATGTGTTACCTTTGGAGTAAACTCCAAAGGAGGAAAAATCACAAGCAAAGGTACAAAAGCATGTGATGATGCAGGTAAAGCTAGAATGGAGATAGTACTTGGCAAAGATTACATAATGCTACCATTATGGATTGCTGATCCATCATTCTCTCAAAGTTTAAAGAGTTCTCCTGATGCTGGATTCAAACCTTCAGGAGATGATGAAAAGAAGGTATTGATCAAGAGAAGGAAGAAAATGTTAACAGCACTAACACTGTTAATGCTGATAGTACAATATGCAGTTATTGTTGTTGGTACTAAAAAACACAGCATTTAAACTTCCAAATGAATCAAATATGCCTGAAACTGACGAATTGTCTATTCAAATGATGATGAAGATGTTGGTTGCAGAGGCTGCTTAGAAAATTAGATGCATTTATACTGTCAGTCCTTTTCCAACTACAAGAAAGTACATAAAGATATCCAGTTTGAACTAATTATTAGGAATTGATTCAGCACCTCAAACAAAACAAATAAAAACCAAAAGAAGAAATTGATAAATAATTTGAAAGAATATGGTTTATTTAGTTTCGCTCAGCAAAGAACAAACCATAAAGACTTTCAAAATTGCTTGTTTGCTTGCTTTTTATCACAAGAATCCAAAAAGGTAATTCATGCATTGAAGGATCCAAGCTGGATAGAGGATATGCAGGAAGAGCTTCTACAATTCAAGTTACAAGAAGTTTGGACTTTGGTGGATTTACCTAATGGAAAAAGAGCCATTGGCACTAAGTGGGTCTTCAGGAATAAAAAGGATGAAAGAGGAATTGTGATTAAAAACAAAACAAGATTGGTTTCTTAAGGGTACACACAAGAAGAAGGGATTGACTATGATAAAGTCTTTGCCCCTGTTGCAAGAATTGAAGCAATTAGGCTATTCTTAGCCTTAAGCCTTATTAAAGACGTCTATGGTAATGTCCCGATGGGGAGTAAAGTCAAAAGTCGAGTCAACCCGAAAAGTCAAAGGGAAAAATAGTCATTTAGGGTTCCGAAAATTGACGGTTGTCACACTGACAGAGTATACAAAGTAGAAAAGGCACTTTATGGACTGCATCAAGCTCCTAGAGCTTGGTATGAAACATTGTCAACTTATTTGTTAGACAATGGGTTTTAGAGAGGAAAGATAGACAATACTTTTTTTATAAGAAATGACAAAGGTGATATTCTGTTAGTTAAAGTGTATGTAGATTATATCATTTTTGGCTCTGCAAAGAAATCATTATGCACTGAGTTTGAGAAGATGATGCGTAAGAAGTTTTAAATGAGTTCTATGGGTGAACTCACATTCTTCTTAGGACTGCAAGCAAAGCAAAAGGAGGATGGAATTTTTATTAGTCAAGACAAGTATGTGATTGAGATTTTGAAGAAATTTGGTTTTACTGATGTCAAGACAGCAAGCACACCTATGGAAACTCAAAAGCCTTTGCTCAAGGATGAAGATGGTGAAGAAGTGGATGTTCATTTATATAGATCAATGATTGGTTCATTGATGTATCTTACTTCTTCAAGACATGATATTATGTATGCAGTATGTGCCTGTGCAAGATACCAACCGGTATTATTATTATTAATTGGTATTGTATTTTAGTGGTGGACTACCAGTGTATAAAACAACATCAAGCAATAAGTGGGTAAAGTCCCGATGGGCTAGGGTATTAACAGGATAACCACTGCTTTAATTCCCTATGATAGATTATAATTAAGGACTATAGGATGCTTTATGCGGATGCGTTAATCATGACAGGATGTTCGTATCTCGATCTTAGGATGAAGAACCGACTAAGTCTTACGAATGATATGCCGCCTGAAATACCAGCCATTGCACTAATTAAACTATTCAAACATATAATCGGATTGAACTTGGTTAATACAGTTTTTCTTTTTTGCTTTTGTACGCATCTCTTTTATCTTCTATTATTTGTATTTTGTGTTTTTTGTGCTTAGAATTGTTATATGTCATCATAAACAAATGCTAGTCTTTTAAGCAGAACCCCCCCATTTACCTTCTAGTAAATGTGTATTACATAGGTTTAACTAGTAAATTAGACTAATCTATAAATAGATTAAAATACTGATTGATTAATAGGTTACTCTCGCTCTTAGTGTTTCGACACACTCTTTACCGCGAAGTAAGAGACTACATCTTGACCGGGTACACTGCCGTTTAAAGTGTTGTCTTTAGGCTTGTCGGCTAAATATAAATGTAAAACTTGATAATCACTAATTATACATCATACGATGACACATCAAGTTTTTGGCTCCGTTGCCGGGGAGTGATTAGTTCATCTTTATTCTTATTAGTGTTTTCTAACCTTTAACTTGTTTAGTGTAAAATTAATTTAATTCTGATCGCTAATTGTTTAGTTCAATTGTGTGTTTAATTTATCGCATTATTTAATTGTGTCTTGTATAGTATTCTGTTTTGACTGATCACTTGATACGACGTATCCACCAGTTGGATACGGCGTATCTAACCTTCTATTCAGGACATCGTATTGTTTTTACTGTCTAAACGGCGTATCTGTCCCTAGAACGATTCGGCGTATTCGGTAATCTAAATATGGCGTACTGCTATTCAGCAGACCCATACGGCGTATACTAATCAATAGAATACGGCGTATTCATCGTCTGATACAATAGCGGTTCTTCGCATTTGGTTTTCTAATTTTGTTTTATGTGTTCCCTTCCATAAAAACATATACTACTGATCATTTGTGCTCATTTTCAGGAAAACCGATTGACGAATACTATGGCAACACATGATCTAAATGGAGCTCATAACCCACCATGCCTTGCCAAACCAAATCTTGCTAAAACAAAAACCAACAATAAAATAGAAATCAGCAAGGAGATGCTTATAATGCTACGTGACAATCCCTATAATGGAGCTGAAGCAAATGACGCAATTAACCATATTACTAGATTCCTCAAAATAATAGATTCTTAGTGAAATTCAAAATTGTTGCCAAGACAATACGTTTTTTGGCATTTCCTCTACTCTCTCACCGGAAAAGCACGAAGGTGGTGGATAGACGAAGAAAATTACAAGATTGCCTTATGGGTAGAGTTGGTTGACAAATTCTTCTACAAGTACTACCCACTATCCCGTGCTAGTAAATAAAATGATGCTAACGTTAGGGAATGTCATTTAAGATTTATGAATTGGCTGAGCTCAAAATTTAAAAACCCTTGGAAATTGAGCAGTGCAACTAAAAATGCACTTTGGAATTTTTGGGAAAAGGAATACGACAATATTACACTTTTTAATGATGGAGAGTCAAGTGATGACGATTGTGTCAAATCAAACCTTTATTAATCTCACATGGACACAAATCCATTCCTCGATCCCTACCAAACTGCTAAAGACGAGGGTATCCAAAGATACCATTTGAAGTGCAATGATAACAATAGCGGACCAGAAAACTTTGTTCAAAATGATGCACTGCACTCCGACAATAATAACCAAGGAAACAAAGGGATATGTAGAGTAGATAAATTCGAAGTGATCAAGTACTCAATTGGGGACAACGAAGAATTTATGGGAATTCACACGCTTGAACGCGACTCTTAGGCTCAAACTGTTAACGGAATATCCAACATCTACCTTGATATCTTCCACAAAATAGACGATGGATGGACCGTACACCGCACTACATAGCAAACATGAATGAAGAATAAGAAAGGTCAAACTTAACCACCGGCTGAAACAAAAGTGCTTCCCGAGAGACAACCCGGTTATCATTAAATTATTTGTCTTCCCAGAAATTCCATACGGCTTATCGAACCCCTCTGGATACGGCGTATGCATGTATGGACGTTATCATTACTATTTAAATTCTAGTAAGTTAATTGTTTTTGCAGGATTACATACGACGTATCCTAGGGTTTGGGATATGGCGTATTGTAACCCTGCATAGTTGTGTGTTTAATTGTTTGCTTGTATTGTAGGTTAGCGAAAGTACGAATTGTACGAACGTCTTCTAACTTTCATACAAGACCTTGATGAAACGAAATTCAACTTAAAGAGAATACTCTAAAAAATGTCAAAAGTGTTGAACTCTCTCGGGCATTCTGAAGCCCTTTTCAACACATTTTTTTCTCAACACACTCATAAAGGAGAACCATCTGGAGCAAACTATCAGGGGAGTTTCCTCGTTCTAATTCTTTTCCCTTATTATTCAATTGTTTTATATACAACGAGGATGTTGTATAATTTAAGTGGGGGATGTATAATTAGAACATACTTGTCCTTATTTTCACATATAAAATGCTAACATGCTTAAAAATGGATCAAATTAAAAAAAATTAGCACGACTTTTTGTGAAAAATCACTAGTTACATTACTTGGCGCACTATAACCCTTAATGCCAATTTGTGAGAATTAAACCTACCCGTTTCCAATTGCTTACTTAAAATTCCACAAAAATATGTGTGTGCCGGTGATGTAGTGGACTTTAGAACTTGGCCTGGTTTATCACTCGAGAACTCAATAATGAGTATTATGGATTTAGATGGAGTAACATGCTTGAACGGTAGATTTCTAGGATTAAACCAAAAAGCCTACATGTCATAATATTAACTAACTACACTGGTTAGTTAACCCCCATGTAACCCTTTTGCTTACTCTCACTTTTAGAGTAAAGATACCCTTAGAACAACCTGCTGAGCCATTCCTTTCTTTTTCCTACACCAAAAAAAATATTATTTCGTTTCACCTTTACACCTTAGCCTACCGTGTAGATTAAAGCCTATTTTAATTAAAGTTGCTAGTTGCTTTCGTGTAAGGTCTTGTAAT
This sequence comes from Tanacetum coccineum, assembly GCA_026074375.1. Classification (NCBI taxonomy): domain Eukaryota; kingdom Viridiplantae; phylum Streptophyta; class Magnoliopsida; order Asterales; family Asteraceae; genus Tanacetum; species Tanacetum coccineum. The sequence goes on along the minus strand of BQNB010064108.1, from coordinate 21,254 downwards.
TCCTGTGTCAGAGTGGAATTTCTCTTTATCTATAAAGGTTGGGAAAATTGCATAATGCAATGGGGATAGTTTGTAGCTCGTGTATTTTGCTACTTTCGCAATTATGAGTTATGTACGAAGAAGAAAAGTTAAAAAGAAAAATCAAGCCAGACAAATGATGATAGTGAAGACGGTGAATTATACCGAGATTTATGATGTATTATTAGCAAGCAAAAAAAAGAAAAAAAAGAAAAAAAAGATATGAGATAGTCTGTTCATTAAGCTTATACCGAAAGATTATTTGAAAGGATCGATTATTCGTTGATACGTACAAAAATCAACGATGTAAGGTATTGTAAAAAGTGGCCGATATCACTACTTATTTTGTAAAAGTATGTAAAGTTCGGGATGTAAGGGAAGTTGACCATTATGGGAACGCCAACTTAGGTTGTCATTTCTATGATTGAGGCGTTTGTTTATATGTTCGAGTCTTTGTCATGGAACGGTCAAAAAAAGTTACTAGCAACTGCACCTTATTTGTTGGCTTTAATATATTTGTTTTGTGATTTTTACTTAACAACCATTTTACTTCCCTTTTTCCTGATAACTAACCTTAGGATCTACTCGAATGAGGATGTGTATGAGCATGGATGTCTATTCTGTCGTTACGGCCATATATGCATGTCTTAGCTGCCTTGTTTGACAACCACCTATGGTGAAAGTTAGAAGCTTCATACCCTATATCATTCTTCATCAAAAGAGTGACTAAACCCGAGCCTACTGATAATTACCTAATCTGCCCTTTGACTTGTTACTCCTTAGCTCTAGAGGTGGAGATGTGTAGCCTTGCCAAGCTTATGATATGAAGCTAATCACGACTGAGCAATGAGCGTACTACTAAAATGTTACACCCTAGATTAGTCGAGCGATCTGAGTGTTTTCTTTCCCATATTTCATGAGGAGCTTGGTTTTGTACAAGTGGTTAGAACAGAAAAAGTGCTTAACGAAAAAAATCCTTAACCTCGGTTGGGATACATTTTCAAAAACCTTTCTAAATTCTACTTGAGGACAAGTAGGATTCAAGTAGAGGGATATCTGATATCATCAAATAACGTCACATTTTACCATCATTTATCCCATACATTTAGCCCACTTTTATATAATTATTGTAAGATATTGGTACTTAATCATTTAAAGTTTATAATTGCAGTAATTCTGGAATGACTTGTGAAGAAGAAGCTAAAAGGCGCAATTCCGGAGCTAAAACGATGACATTTGAAGGAAACTGTCATCTGCTACTATACACCGTATCCAATAAGGAAGATATGGCGTATCCGCTATGTACCTATACGCCGTATGCACCAACTGGCCATCAGTCAAAGATTAACAGTTAATATGATTGAAGAAAATTAATACTGATTGATTTGATCTTATCGCGAACTCCAAGGAAATTACCCCAATACGCCGTATGCCGTCAAATCTATAAGGCGTATCGGGCATTTTTCAGAAACTATAAATAGAGGACTCAACTATGAGTTTTCAATGTGCAATATCATATTCTCTGTATAATATACATTAGAGTTTGAATTTTAGAAGTTTAGAAGAGCACCCAAGGTCAAGCATCAACCATAATTCCATAGAAGACATCGTGTAATTCTTGCTTTCTTAATCATTCGATTTACAATTGTTTGATCACCTTTGTAATAATGACAATGATTGTGGGCTAATACCCTTGGGTATTAGCCATGTTTATGAAGATTATTATGTTTTGATATGGTTTAATTTTGGCTTGTTTAATTAATCGTTGTTGTTTAATTATGTTTATCGCCTATACTTGTTTATATGCTTGTACATGCGACCTATCCTTCAACTGGGTCTAGGGCGACTTAACCAGTAACCTAGATGTCGGGATAGCTCTCCATGTTGTGTTTTGTATGCCTGGACCAATAGGATCACAAATGAAACCTTGTCCTTATCCTTTGATTATGAGCTTAGTTGGACCGGCAGGTGACCCAAGAATTGTTCAACCAGTATTGTTCTAAAATAATTGGTATTGTATTTTGGTGGTGGACTACCGGTGTATAAAACAACATCATGTAATAAGTGGGGTATTAATAGGATCACCACTGCTTTAATTCCCTATGATAGATTATATTTAGACTAAGGATGCTTTATGCGGATGCGTTAATCGTGATAGGATTGTTCGTATCTAGGTCTTAGAATGAAGAACCGCCTAAGTATTAAGAATGATATGCCGCCTCAAAATAAACAGCCATTGCACTAATTAAAGTATTCAAACATATAATCGGGTTTAACATGGTTAATACAGTTTTCTTATATTTGGCTTGTACCGCTCTTTTATCTTCTGTTATTTGTCTTTTGTGTTTATTGTGCTTAGAATTGACATCTGTCACCATAAACATATACTAGTCTCTTAGGCTGAACCCCCCCCCCCCATTTACCTTTAGTAAATATGTATAGCATAGGTTTAACTAGTAATTAGACTAATCTAGATAGATTAAAATACTGATAGAATAATAGGTTACTCTCGCTCTTAGTGTTCGACACCCTACTTACTGCGAAGCTACATCTTCACAGGGTACATTGCACGTTAAAGTGTTGTCTTTAGGTTTGTCGGCTAAATATAAATGTAAAACTTGATAATCACTAATTATACACCATACGATGACACATCATTCATTGATGTATCTTACTTCTTCAAGACCTAATATTATGTTTGCAGCGTGTGCCTGTACAAGATACCAAGTCAACCCAAAAGTATCACATCTTCATGCTGTGAAAAGAATTTTCAGATACTTAAAAGGTCAACCTAAATTAGGCCTTTGGTATCCAAAAGATTCTTCTTTTGATTTGGTAGCATACACTGACAGTGATTATGCTGGAGCAAGCTTGGATAGGAAGTCCACAATAGGAGGTTGTCAATTCCTAGGGTGTAGATTGATTTCATGGTAGTGCAAGAAGCAGACCGTGGTTGCTAATTCCACAACAGAAGCTGAATATGTAGCTGCTTTAACTTGCTGTGGCCAAGTGCTTTGGATTCAAAATCAATTGCTTGATTATGGGTATAACTTTATGCATATAAAGATCTATATTGACAATAACAGGTGTATATGCATAGTTAAGAACCTTATTTTTTACTCAAAAACAAAGAACATTGAGATTAGACATCACTTTATCAGAGATTCCAATGAAAAGAAGCTAATTCGAATGATCAAGATTCATACTGACAAGAATGTTGCAGTTTTGCTTACAAAAAAATTTGATGTAAGTAGATTTCAATATCTGATTGCTAGTATTGGCATGCTCAATCTCTGCCGTCTTGATTAAGGAAAGGATGTTTAGAATGGAATGGATAAGCTGCTAAGGATGAAATTAGAGTTAACACTGGTAACTTCAAGTTTCTGCTGTTAAGTATAATTAGCGCTGCTAGTTATACTTAATACTGTTGAGTTAATACTGTTAGTTACACTTAATACTGTCAGGTATAATTAATACTGTGAGAATTAAGAGATATGGTGAGTTTAAAAATAAAAAGAGAGATGTGTGTAATAAAGATAGACAGGGTGATTCAGTGAGTAAAAGAATTGAGAGAAATTGTGAGTTGAAAAATAGAAAGAAAGATGTGTGAAATAAAAATAGACAGAGTGATACAGTGAGAAAAAGAATTAAGAGAAAGCAAAAACAGAAAGAGAGAAATGTGAGCAAAAAGAATTGAGAGAAAGTAAAAACTGTAAGAGAGAAATATGAGCAAAAAGAATTGAGAGAAAGCAAAAATAGAAAGAGATAAATGTGAGCAAAAAGAATTGAGAGAAAGCAAAAACAAATAGAGAGAAATGAGAGCAAAAAGAATTGAGAGAAATAAAAAACAGATAGAGAATTTTTGTTTGCTAAAATGTTAATTTGATGATGGAAAAGCTGTTTGGAATGGAATTGGAGTTAATGCTGGTAACTCAAAGTTAATGCTGTTAGGCAAAAACTTACTACTGCTGATGAAAGTTAATGCTGTTAGGCATAAACTTACTATTGTTGATGAAAGTTAATGCTATTAGACATAACTTACTACTGCCAGTTCAAGTTAATGCTGTTGAGGGTACTTTCATAAATACTTCGATCAAGGGTTTAAATCACTCATTTAATGGATTTTGTTCAGTCATATACTCTCTAATCATAAACCCTAACTTAATTTTATCATTAATCATCAATGGCGTCTCTAAAGTTTGCTGATTCACATAACATGGTTGTGTTTTTAGAGAAACCTGCTGAATATGAAGGATTTGAGCAGATAGTGGACTTTCTGAATGCAAACCCTATCAAATATGCGTTAACGGTTAATCCTACAATCTATACTTCATGTATTGAGCAGTTATGGGCTACTGCAAAGGCAAAAACTATTAATGGAGAAGTTCATTTACAAGCCCTAGTGGATGGGAAGAAAATGATCATCACTAAGACAAGTGTAAGAAGAGATCTTCAACTGGAAGATGCTGATGGTATTGATTGTCTACCCAATGCTGCTATTTTTGAACAACTTACACTTATGGGGTATGAAAAACTTTCTCAAAAGCTTACATTTTATAAGGCTTTCTTTTCTCCTCAATGAAAGTTTTTGATTCATACTATTCTATATTGCCTAAGTGCTAAGACTACTGCATGGAACGAATTTAGTAGCACTATGGCCTCTACAATAACCTGCTTAGCCACAAATCAAATGTTTAACTTTTCCAAGTATATTTTTGATAATATGGTGAAGAACTTGAAGAGTATGGGTAAATTTCTAATGTATCTAAGGTTTGTGCAAGTGTTTCTGGATAAACAAGTTGATGGGATGTCAAAGCATACTGAAATTTTTGTTACACCCTCTCACACAAAGAAGGTTTTTGGGAACATGAAAAGGGTTGGAAAAGGATTCTCTAGAAATATAACACCTTTATTTCCCACAATGATGGTTCAAACTCAAGAAGATATGGGTGAAGGTTCAGCAAATCCTACTGACCCCCATCACACATCCACTATTATTTAACCATCAACATCTCAACCCCAAAAGAAACATAAACCAAGGAAGTACAAGAAGAAGGACAATGAGATACCCCAATCTAGTGTTCTTAGTGACCCTATAGCAGCTGAGGCTGTCAATAAGGAGAATGTACCTACACATTCCAATGATCCACTGCTTAGTGGTGAGAATAGTCTGAAACTTGAGGAATTAATGGCATTGTGTACCAACTTACAAAATAGAGTTCTTGATTTAGAACACACAAAGACCACTCAGGCATTGGAGATTGAAAGCTTAAAAAGGAGGGTGAAGAAGCTTGAGAAGAAGCAAAGGTTGAGAACTCACAAGCTCAAAAGATTATACAAGCTTGGTAGATTTGCAAGAGTTGTTTCCTCTAAAGAAGCTAGTTTGGGTGATTAGGAGGATGCATCAAAACATGGGAGGAAAATTGATGATATTAATGCTGATGAAGGGGTCACCTTAGTTGATGAAATCGTAGAGAATCAAGGGAGGATTAATGATGAAGAGATGTTGATACATGTGTTCTTAATGATGAAATGTTTGCAGGATAGGATGTGGCTAAAAAGGAAGTTAGTACTGTTGATCCAGTTACTACTGCTGGTGAAGTAGTTACTACTGCTAGTGTTGAGGTTAGTACTACCAGTCCAATTGCTGATGAATTGACTCTTGCTCAGACTTTAATAGAAATCAAAAGTGCAAAACCCAAATTCAAAAGGGTTGTGATAGAAGAGCAGAGTGAATCTACAATAACTACAACTACTATTACAAGACCCAAGGCTAAAGGGCTTGTTATTCAAGAGAAGGAGCAAGCATCTACACCAGCATCTACACCAATAACCTCTTCAAAGGACAAGGGTAAAGGAATCATGGTGGAAGAACCTTTGAAGATGAAGAAGAAAGATCAAGTCCTCTTTGACAAACAAGAAGCTATAAGGCTACAAGCTCAATTTGATGAGGAAGATAGGATTGCAAGAGAAAAAGAAGAAGCCAATGTTGCCTTGATTGCACAATGGAATGATATTTAGGATAAGGTTGAGATTGACTATGAATTAGCTCAAAGACTACAAGCAGAGGAACAAGAAGAGTTGACAAATGAAGAAAAGTCTAAACTGTTTCAACAACTCTTGGATAAAAGGAGGAAGCACTTTGTAACTAAGAGAGCAGAAGAAAGGAGGAATAGACCACCCACAAAATCTCAACAAAGGAGTATAATATGTACCTATCTGAAAAACATGGCAGGATAAAAGCCCAAAGACTTGAAGACTAAGTCCTTTGCCAATGTTGAAGAGTTATTTGACAAAGCTATGAAAAGGGTAAACACATTTGTTGATATGGATACAGAGGTGGTGGGAGGTAGTGAAGTAAGAACAGAAGGCAGTAAGATAATAGCACAAAAAAGCAGCTTAAAGAGAGCAGGAGATGGGCTAGAACAAGAGAAGGCAAAGAAGCAAAAGATAGATGATGATCAAGAAGAAGCTAAGATGAAAGAGCTTATGGAAATTATTCCTGATGAAGAGGAAGTAGCACTTGATGCTATACCATTAGCTACTAAACCTCCAAGCATTGTTTATTGGAAGATTGTTAAAGAAGGAAAGATCAGTTTCTTTTAAATCATAAGAGCTGGTAGAAGTTCAAAAAGGTACTCATCCTTTATTCAGATGCTTAGAGATTTTGACAAAGAAGATTTAGAGACTCTATGGAAATTGGTGAAAGCTAAGCATGGATATACAAGACCAGAAGAAGGATATGAGAGAGTACTATGGGGTGATCTAAAGACTATGTTTGAACATCATATAGAAGATACAATGTGGAGGAATCTGCAGGAAAACAAAGTATTGGTTTGGAAACTATTTGATTCATGTGGAGTACATTTTGTGAGGTTTTTAGACATATACATCTTTATGTTAGTTGAGAAGAGCTATCCCCTTACACTTGCAATAATTATACAAATGCTGAACAAGAAGCTTCAAGCTAATCACTGGAATGAAATGTGTTGTCAACTTCTTAAGCTCATCACAAAATAACTCAAGAAAAAATGAAGTGTTTGGAAGCATCCTCATGATGATTAATGAAGCTTTCAATGAAGAAACTTGAGATTTAAAGATAAATATCAAGTTTAGGGGAGGATTGTTAGGATTAAAAGACTTCATGATGATCTTAAAGTAACTACTGCTAAGGTTAGAGTTACTGATGCTAAGCAAAACTTAGTGATGCTCAATAATCTTAATGAAAATATGCTAAGTAGTTAGTACTGCTAGTTACTACTGCTAGTGTATATTACTACTGCTATTGTAACTTAGTACTGCTAGTATATGTTAGTACTGCTAGAGTAAAGTTAGTACTGCTAGAGTAAAGTTAGTACTGATGATGAAGATTAAAGAAAATATTCTAAGTAGTTACTACTGCTTGTACACAGTTAATGCTGCTAGTGTATAAGTTATTACTGCTAGTGTTTAGAGTTAATGTTGCTGGTACAAAGTTACAACTGCTTAAAGATTAAGACTGCTGATAGAGTTTCTATTGTCAAGGGATGGATAAAGATAGAAGAAAAGATAAAGATTGCTTATGTGATATGTATGAGATATTTTTGTAAAAGATACGTATAAGTTATTTGTTTAAAAGATCATGATAACTTAGGAAAATATTGTAAGCCAGTTAGGACTCCTTGGTGTATAAAAGGAGGTCCTAGGGTATAGAGTTTTAGGTATCAAAACAAGTCATTCATATATATTGTCATAGCTTCAAGGTTTTTTAACCCTAATACTAGGAGAGTATTCGTATTATTTGTGATAATAATATTGGAGCTTTTGTTGTTGAATTGTGTTTATTGTGTTACTGTTTCATTGAAGAATTCTTCTTATATTAAAGATTAGATTTCGCATAATCTTTAGTATTATCAAACAAAGTTTCTTAACTAAGTTGTGTTAGATTTATCTAGCATAACTAAACCTTAAACAAGCTTAAGGAATTCAATCATTAGAAGTTATCTAGGATCAACACCATGTGAATTTATAAGGTGGATTGGCAAGACAGTAGTGGATTAGTTCATTATTAGGTTTGGTGTCTATGTATCTCTTGATTCTAGATCTCCATTGAACATAGTTACCTGGTGCTAACATTGGTGGACAGTCTTTACCACCAGCTTCCATGATAGCATTGTGAAGAACATTTGATGTTTGAGTTTGCAAATTGTTATTGGTATTTGACATTTTGAACTGATGTGAATGGATATCGGATCTTAAGTTGATGTATTGATTGTAATTGTTGTTATTGATTGATGATTAAGTGATGTTTGTTGTTTAGATCAAATGTAATAAATTGACTAAGTCAAACGTCGGATGTTGACAAGTCAAAATGTAAGAATTGACTAAGTCAAATTGTCTTTAGAAGAGGTCAAACATTATGAATTGACTAAGTCAAACAGCGTATGTTGACAAGTCAAATTGAAAAAGTTGACTAGGTCAAAGTGTCTTAAGAAATTGTCAAACTGCGTGAATTGACTAAGTTAAACTGCGTATGTGGACTAGTCAAACTTGGTAAATAGAAGGTCAAAAGGCTTATGTTGTCTAAGTCAAGATGTTAAATGATTGTTCAAACTGCGTAAGTTGACTTAGGTCAAACTTGAATCAAATGGCAACTTCCAATGAGTCAAACCATAACTTGAGTAGACAAACCGCAACTTTTGGAACTCAAACCATAAGTTTAAGTTTTGTTTTTCCAAACCGCAACATGTAAGGATCAAACCGCAACTTTATTAGCTCAAACCGTAACTTTTAAAAAAACCAAACCGCAACTTTTTATTCAAGCCGCATGTTTTAAAAAGACTCAAACTGCAACATTTTCTTTCAAATCACAACTTTTGTAAAAACACCAAACCGCACCTTTTGTAAAAACACTTCAAACCACAACTTTTGTTAAAAATTCAAACCGCACCTTTTGAACAAATCCAAACCGCAACTTTTGCCAACTTTTTTGAAAATAAGTTCTTAAAATAAGCACGTAATAAGCAGTTTATGACACACTTTTTAAGCTTTATCACTTAAACAAACACTTGTATAAATATCTAAGCCTAAATCTAAACCAAAAACAAAAGAAAAAAAGAAAAGAAAAAGGACGATGAGGCAAAATAAGCAAAAAAGCTTTTGAATAAGCTCCTAATAAGCTGTTTTAAACCATGAATCACACTTACAATCAACCTGGCTCTGATACCACATGTTATACCAACTTATTTCCATATCACACACGAATTACCAAATAAACTAGAGAGAGATATTCTAAAGAGAGAAATAAAGAGAGAAGGAAGAGAGTTGGATGATTACTATGTGAAACAAATGGTAACCAACACCCTCCTAACATGCTATAAGGGTGATATTTATAGTCCAAGGCCTTAAGTAGCTCGTGGGCTTTTCTATTAGACCGGGCTTGGCTTGTGTTGCGCTTTTAGCCTGAAACATAAACAATATTAGCTTGAAGTCCAAGCCCGTTAAACTCGAATAGCCTATTACAATACAAAACTGTATATTACAAAGACGACCGATAACATTCTTGTTCGACTTATATAAAAATAAGGTTAACACTATGTGTTTGCAGCTATGGCAGATCGAGTTATAATCCTGGCCCTTTAAAACATGTTCATCATTTCTGATTTGTATGGCGTGTAGTATAGTCCAAGCGATGATGATATTTGCGAGCTTTTTTTTATCTTGGTAAGTGTAGTTTGCCGAAACCGGTATCTTGGCGGTGCGACCATATGGTTGCAGCCATGACGTATTTCGGGTACCTCTCCATTGTGGTTGACCTGAGCTTGCTTTTACAGACTCTAACTGTTACCAGGATGTAACATTTGCGAAACAATTAGTTCATAGGTTTGTGCGTACGGGTTTCTGATTTGTAAGCCATGCACCTCTATTGAGTAATGCCCGAGTCGCAACATCCAGGTTTGACCCAAATTGAGCAAGGGCGGCCACTTCAAGATGGCGTCGGAATGAGATTTACCCACACCAAGGTTAGTGAATATATCCATCAAGCAGTGCATCGTAAATCACTCTATTTTTCTTTATCAAAGGAATTGGTTTATGGTTTCCTTGGTTTCGGACTTATGTTTCATAGCCTCGGTTTTTTTTGCTTACTTTTAAACTTTTTGGCTTATTTTTAAACTTTTTGGCTTCTATAAGCTTATTGTGATATAATAAGCTTATATAAGCTAAAAAATTTCAAAATAAGCCACCAAAAGTGAGCTTATGAAACGTAAGCCCCAAAACCATAAAGGCATAAGATGGCAGAATGAACATATTTACTTGCTAATAGGTGTGTGACGACTGGTGAGGTAAGCTTGCTAATGGCTTAAATGTTTTAGCAGTATACGTGTTATGCTATGCGGTCAATGTAAAAGAGGCTGTGATGAGTCTCTATGGGTTCGGTTAAAGATGAGATTGTTCGCATATTGGCTCGGTAACCTATTAGGTTTGCATCCATAGCGGGTGTATCCTCTTTTTCTCGATTTGTTCCCCTATATGAGCCTCATACTTATATCTAACACAAAAAAATACCGCATCCTAATTTTATTTCTTTTAAACGGTCACATTTTTGTCAACCAATAGTTTTTTCATACGTTAATGGAAGCAATGAACGACTATGGATATGGTCTCTCATTCTATGGTTACAAGTATTCTTTTTCCATTTGCATACTGATTTTAATATTAATCAATTCCTTTTCTCTGTCAAAACGTCTCTAAAGATCAAGTAGTTTGTTAAGGTGTCGGGTTTAGATCAACAAAAAACCAATACAACTGATACATTGCACCATATCAAAGCAGGATGCGAAATCGAAGAGAACGTCGTGGAATCTAATTTGGTGCAGATTGGTTTCCGCCATGTCCTCTTTCATTTCCTATCCTTCTTTGTATACGTCTGCTCTCTCATTGGTCTCAGCTTTTTGTTGATCTAAGGCCGAAATACTAGGCAATGTGCAAAGACCAATCATGAAAGAAACATGTAACACTGATGTTACCTTTTGAAATACGTTCATTGTTAGAATGAAATACTCTTATAACTGGATTCAAATTGCCATAAATCGATTATGCTTATATGTATATTGAGATATTAGAGTTTAAGAGAATAATAATTGGATCTTGGATCTATAGAACTCTTCACACAGTTATTGGTTTTAACCAAAACGATGCCCACTAATCGTCCCGCAGTGAAGCTTGGGCAAACCCACTCGTTAAATAAATGTATACAAGTGTCCTTAGTAAAACAATATATATAATATCCATGTTTAAATAAAATGAATTCGTAAGTAGTCCGCAAGTAAAAAAAATTCTCCAAAAAGTGACAAAGTAAATCCAGATTGAACCAAGCGCGACAAAATTGTTTTATTAGTGATTAAATAAATCCTTGAAGGGTACTCGTGTAATGGGCAGCTATTTTTGTAAGGAGCGAATGTTTTTCATTTTAAACATTCCTTATTTAACATGTCTCAAAGAATTTATAAAATAATAGATATATGTTTTTTCCAAGAGTAAAACGTCTAAATTATTACTCTCTGTTCTAAAATTATATGTCTCCCGACAAAAAACACACAGTTTAAGAAAAATTCATTTATTATTCTCTTTTTTACTTTTTAGCATAATGACAGTTTTACCCTTTGCTAATTAATTAAAATATTCTTTAAAGTTTGTAATAGTTATTTCAAACAAAAGGTAAGATAGTAAACTTGATCAAACTTCCTTATCTATTTTTAGTAGTGGACAATTAAATTGAGATATCCAAAAAAGGAAATGTGAACCATTAATTTAGGACGGAAGTAGTAATAGTGTAAATGGTTATCACTTTTATTTTTCAAATTTTAGCATTCAATTGGTGGTTATAAGTTTAGCGAGCTTTTTTTATAAACAATTTTATTAAAATATATCATTATTGGAGGACGGTTACTATATAGTTTAAATGAGACTTAATTTTGTTAGACTTACTATTTATTAAAGCTAGCGTCTTACACATGAATTGGATTAATTATTAACACTGTGTAACATGCAGGTGTTATTATTGTAAACTAGGAATAGTTTGCAGTTTGTTCTTAGTATAAATACCCCTCTTGGCTCTCCATGAGGGGTGGTGGATGTTCATTTATATTTTTTTCTTTCCTTTTTTCTAATCTAATATTCTCTTTATGTTCATTTCACCCTCTCTCTACTTTCTCTCACTAGTGTAAGGGCGATGAAAACTTCACAGAAAGTTTTACAATCCCCTAGGCGGTGTACCTAATCGTTGTAGTGTAGTATAGGCAAGACTCAAGGGTTGTTATTGAAGGATATCAAATAACATACTTGATGAGGGAAAGAGATGTATTTCTAGAGAGAGAGTGTGGTTGGATGAACATGTTAGAAAGTGAAAGTAAACAAGAAAAGGAAATGCATTAAGTGTATATAAAATGAACAACCAACACCCTTTCTATAGCATGGAAAGGGTATTTATACCTCCTATGGCCGGTTAAGACCTTGGCTTGCATGGGCTTTCTATGGGCCTTAGACTAACTAGCCTATTAGGTTTCCAAAAATAACTTTACAAGCTATCTAATGATATCTATAGTAGTGAATGACACTTTCGTGTTCCTAACAATATCCCCCTAAGGGAGGTCACTCCATTTTACAAAAAACTTAAACCTAGCATACTGTGAAGGTCTTCGTTCTTGTGCTCACAGACTTCTTTTTCTTTACTTTTTCTTGTGAATATGGCGTAGTGATCATCGACTTTAGGCTTGAGCTTGTTCTTTTGGCTTAACTTGCATGTGAATATGTAATCTTGAGCATCTTGAGATCATCAACCAAGCATAATCTCTTTTCTCCATCTTGTGAACTATGCCAACTTATGATTTTGTGACTTCTGGACCGACATGCTCATACCTTTCTTGATTATTTAACTTAAGAGCTTTAAAATTGCATTTTTATTGAAGTTCTTTCACTTTAACACTTCGTCGCTTTAATAAGGACGTACAGTATCAGAGTAGCGGAAGTCTTGAAACATGTACTTGAGCTTTCATGATGTCTTTATATATGTCGGTCGGGTATGAGCATGTGGTTATGAATCTTTGAGACATCTAGAATCAGGTACCTTCACCTCCGTCTTTAAGTATCCTGCATTAAAACAGTTAGCAATAAAGCGGAGGGACGAATATGGCTTTGTCATTTGCCCATGTTTGGTTAGAGTAACCTTCGAATCCATGAGGATCGACCTGTGAGCAGGTAGATTTAATTTAAAAAGAATCTCCTTGATAGGATTTCCAGCTTGCAATATTGAATCTTTCTAACACATATGTATTAGATTCATCATACTCAACATGTTCTTATTATTGGAACGTCTTAAAGAAGACATCACAATAAGAGTAAACCAGTGAGTTACTGTCTCACCGATTGAATAGAAAAATCAATTTGAAAATCAATCGACGTGTCACTTGCAAAAGTGGTTTTGTGACACATCGAGAGTGTTAATCATTTCAAAAATTCATCGTCAACCGTCAATTCATATACTAGAACAAGTTTGATTCATTTAGAATCGCACCATCGTTTCTTTCCAGTTATCACAAGCTTGATTCATATAGAATCGCACAAGTTACCTACCGAGAGCTTGTTTGATGTTGGCTCAAGCAGGATTTCCATTGTCATTTTGAGTACTTTGAGTATCACTCTAATGTTCTGGCAAGATCACATAGATAATGCGTAGGACTCTAATGATATATACTAGTTTTCATAATGTGTGAAGAACCAGTTTATAATGGATCAGTATCCTAATGAGATTTATGGATGATCTCTTTTAGCTCTAGACTTAATATTGCACATTTAATTTAGTGATTGAAGGTTGTAGCTGAGTGCCACCTTTTCAATACCAACTAACTCAGAGTGATAAAGTTGATAGAAATGTGTGAAACTCTGTGAGTTTTGAAATAAAGTCTTTCCGGCTTTGAGTGGCTAGGAAGGGTTGTGCATTGCGTCACTGGGTCCATGACAACTGTCTTCAATACCAGACAACAACTTAGTATTTCTGACAGTAGATGCATTGACCCAGTTTTTGCCTTAAGTGTAAGGAGGGCTTCTTTCTTTTCACCCTTTTTTATTAACTTTTCTTTTTCATTCTTCAAACCCTTCAGTGCTTACCGAGACATCATGACTAGTACCTTGTTGGGTTTGTTCCAGTACTAGCTCCATCTCAGTCGACACAATTCCCTTTTACTTACTTTTACTCTTTTTATCATCATACCTAAGGACCTCTATACTATCTAGTAGAATATCCTTGGGTTGGTCCCTCCGGCTCTGGCTAGATCATGGGAAAGAATACCTAAACTTAACCACCTTATAACTTCAATACAGTAATTAAATGGTTGGTCTTTGATATTTTCACATACAGCCTTCACATACCATTTACTCCCCCTTTATATGTGCATCGATTAATCGAAAGAGTTTAGCACATATAGGGTAAGCGTACACACGAGTTCTTAAGATCACGTTATTATTAGCTATATATTTTAATCACATTTTTTACCCTTATCAAAAATGTTAATTTTCTTGATATTTTGGATACTAAGAGATTAAAATTTATGCTCATTGGGAGAGAAATGTTTCGATTATTCACAAGCCATATAAGGATCATTTTAATGCTCCCCCTCAATAACTGGGGGTATATAAGACAGTGCAAAGTACAATAATTTAAAAGATTTTAAATTTACTAAGAAATTCTTGAAAAACTTTGTACTCAAGCACTCCTTATTATCACCATAAGTCTATACTACTTATTTACATATTCACAAGTATATTATGTATGAGGTTTGACCTGATTTATGAGAATAACATATGACAAGTCATATGGTTCTTTCTAGCAGCCGTAGGTCTCCCCGTAGGGTCTTCCACCAACAAACTTTTCCAAGTTTCGCATCAATCTTCTATCTCTGAGCTTCTTATCAACGGCATTGCTTGTCTTGTTTACTCCATTTTCTCTTTGGCAAGTAGTCCATCTCAATCCCTATGGCAATATCATTGAGAGCAGTACAAACATGGTTGAGTGTGCCATTACTGAACTTGTGATGTTCATCAGTGCGCATTAGTTGATTTTTGGTTTATTTCATCTTTATAGATAATGCCTTGGATATTAGGGTAAGCGGTGTAGGGAGTCATTCTTCTGAGATCTGAACGGTACGTGTCTGGCTTTTTGAGGTTGATCTTCTTCTGGTAGCTTTTAACTCCTAGTTGTAGATATTCCACACGTTCTTGAATGACAATACGTCTAGTGAACATACATAAAGGCACATTCAGTGCATACCGTTCTTCTAAGTTGAGGTTGGACAGCTTATTTTGGACAAGGAGAAGTAACATATCTTCAATGTCTTGTCGACAAAGTCTTTTGAAGTCGCCTTCTCTAAACTTGTATAGCTGATCGTCCTGTGTTCGAATAATAATCTCTTCCAAATGACTGTAACCAAAATGTTGCATGATTTTGAGGCTTGTTACTGCAATAATCATGTGTCTAGAGTATACATCTTTTGATGTTTCCATGTTGGAAGCATATCCATAGAATTTCTGATGTTTTAGACCCTAGTGATAAGTTCCACAGTAAGCATGTTTTTCGTCGACAACATTTACCAAACTCCATATTCTAGAAACCTTGTCTTCAATCCATTTTACATGACCATAATCAGCAGCCTTCGTCTTGGTGATGGAAGTGGTATATTTCTGACTTGAGCTCCTGCCTTTTAAATATTCGAGATCGTTATTGATGAAGTAATCCAAAGGAATAACTTGATGACCTTATGCATTCTGAATTAAAGGTAGGACTTGCTGAGATCATGGGGATATGGCTTCCCTTTAAGATTGTGCCAGTCTAATCGATCATTGGTAGCCTTAAAGACTTCTTCCAAGTGGTATTCTAATTCCACTACACTCTTGCATGTTCCTTTTATAAGATCATAGGTTGGGTCGGTCAACACTTCTTGAGTTAAATTTTCAATGTTGAGGTGGTGCATAATGAAGGCAGAGAAGTCAATTGGAATTGCTAAGAACTCATTAAATGAAGATTAAGTACCTGTAGCTTGAGTCATTTATGTGATCCATGGTTGAGGTGGTCCATTGTCCATAGTCTTTGTCTTGTGCCATTCACGATCAGGATTTAGAGAACTTGATGGATTCCACTGATACACATCATCATCATTCCCTGTGTTGAACTCTTGATGTGGTTGATCTTCTTAATCATCATCCTGTTATTCATGCTCCTCTGCATGAGCAGACTTGCCTGAAGATTTTGGTTGAGATCTGGATGCACCTTTTGAAGAACTTGTGGACTTTGACTCCTTATGTGTCGGTTCTTTTGATGAATAAGCTTATTTGCCTGATCTCCTTCTCTTCGACCCTCGGTTTGATCCAGCGGAGGGGTCTTCATCCTTGTCTTGATCATCTCGTCCTTTTTTCAGTGTGACAACATCACCATATGAGGAAATGATGTCTTTGTCAGAGTTTTATGATTCAACCAATGCTTTTTAGAGATCCTTCCAAAACTCTGATCTATCAATTGATTTATTGGTCTTCATTTTATCAATGAGAATCTTCTTTAATTCGAATTCTAAGAGTGAAGCTGCTACTGCGTAAGACATCTGAGGTTGATTGGTTGATCTAACCAACAATTCAGCTCCCAGATATTCTGTTACATATTTCTCAATCTGTGGCATTAACTTGGAGACTTAAGCTTGAACCTGCTCCTTAATTATTGTTTTCATGTTTAAGTCTATCTAATTGAGAAATTCTTGATTCTCAGCTTGAGCTTCTTCTTTGAGCTTGTTTGTTTGTAGCTGAACATCCACATCCACTGATTTTTCATCTTGGAAGTAAGATAGTTATCAACAATGCCCCGAATTGAGGAGACCTCTTTAGCAAATTGATTTGTTTTCTTGAATTCAGTTAATTCAGTTTCCAAAGCGGATACCCGTTGATCGAACTAGAATAACGATGCGAAGTTAGGAATATCTAGCAAGGTTATTGTTGGAATAGTTGTTGGTGTTGTGGAACTTGGTGTTTGTTATAGAGGTTAGATGTTAGGAATAGGTGGTTGAGGAGTTGTTGTTCCAGAAGAAGGTGTCTCAGCAACGACAGAAACTGGTACATCGACAAGATTATGTGATTGAATGTTTTGATTTAAGATTGAGTCAATACTTGTATCCGAAGAAGGATTAATGAACTTTGACACCAGGTCTGATGAAACAGGAGAGCTTTGTTGTTTCACTATAGAAGGTACAGCAGTTAGAGTCACATGAACATCTTCCGTATCTTTGTTTGCTTGAGCATCAGTCATTTTAGCATCACTTCTTTGAAGATTAAGATTCAAGTCTCTGTACATATCATTTCCTTCTTCTTCTTCATACTCACCTTCCTTAATCTTTTCATTACTCTCTTGATTTTCTTCTTCTTTAGTGAGATCATGATCAGGTGGTGTTGATACTATCTGATCAGAAGACACTTCTTCATCATCTGCTTTTTCTTCTTCCTGATCTTCTGGTTCATAAGTTAACAATTTGGGATGAGTGAGATCATCTCCGTCATTATCTGATTCAGTTTCTTCACTGTCGTCATTCATGTCTGATTCATCTTCAGTATCATCATCATCTTGACTAAATGTCCAAGATCTCTGAGTTATATTTGGGTACATCGGGAACCTCTAGTCTGACACCAGCTCCTTCATCTGTACCAGTGACCTTTTGTTGTTGCTCATCAGGAACCTTTGACTGAGTGTTAACTCCATCACCTAAGCCACTTGCGTGAGAGATGTGAAATTGTGTCTTGCTTCTTTTGGTAGCCAGTTTCATTTGTTCAGCTTTAGTTAATGCAACCTCAGATAGTACAGCTAACCCTTTGGTTTTTGGCATCTTAGCAGGTTGCTTCTTCTTGTCAGATTTAGCCACCTTTGCTGAAGATTTGAGTCTGGAACCTTTAGTAGCAGGATCAGTCTTCTTCTTGGGAGATGTGTCAGAATCAGCTTTCTTTCTAACGTATTTTGGTTTTGGAGTTTTCTCTCCAGAAGCATAAGCATAGTACGTCTTGTAAGCTATGGACTCCAATCTCGCTTGGTTTGTTAAGTGTTGTGGGAGCATGGCACCATATACTTGAGTCTTTTCATGTCTGGAGACACATCTCATAGTAGTAAACATGGTGTCATCTTGAGCAGTGGGCCAAAACATCTTATTCCTTCTTGAAATAGACTGATCCTTTAACATGAAGTAATCAATGATGATCCTTGTGAATCTGGGGTATTTCATCTTGTTTGTCTTCTTAGTTTCTTTGTTTTCTACCTGGAACAAGAAATCTTCCCAGAGTAGATACACATAGTCGATGTTCTTATTATAGAACATACCCTAGAGAATTTAACCACGGGACAGACAAATATTTTCATATGTAGTATCTTTGTCACTTAGGCATTTGTTGATGATGGTAGCAAATGCTCTCCAAGGTTGATGTAAGTAGTCAATACTCACTTCAGTAATGTAGTGTATGTCTCCAGTGTGCCCAAGATCTCTTAGAAAAAAGAGAATATCATTTTCCAGTGAGGGGTCTTCAAATCGTTGTCCTGGAATCTTGGGACAAATCTAGAGAATTTATCCGAATGTCTCAACATCAAGAGAGGCTTTCTTCTTGTTAATCATGAAATGGATGGATGACTTATGAACAATAGCGATAGCCCAAAATTCTTGCATGTATATAGCAGGAACTTCTGCAATGATCAGGAAAGCTTGATAGAAGGGAGCGAGAGCAAGAACATCCAACACCACTTGAAATGTAGCTTCTATTGGCTTGATGTCTGTTTTGAGTCTCATGTTGCATTTTCCGAACTCAAGACGGTCCACAAGAGCAACAAGAGCATCATCAAGGGCTTTCTGTTGAGCTTGAGTGGTATTCATGTTTCTGCTAAAAGTTGACCAATATAGTTTATAATATATAATAATATATATTATATATATATATATATATATATATATATATATATATATATATAAAACTAATTTTATATATAATGCACTATAAGGCCTTTAATTGTTGAACACCTAAACTTGATTGATATCTAGTGATTAGGCACTTTAAGGCGTGAAGCATATTTGACTGAGATCTAATCATCTGAAAGGGAACTTAATTGGGCTTTACATGAAGATATATTAAGATGATTGAGTCAGAGCCATTGAAAATCCTATTCAAAACTAACTTGTATAGAATCAGACAACCTAAGACATGATTAGATCATCTTGTTTAACCTTGCAATATAGCTAACTTAACTTAGTTAGATTGCATAATTAACTAATTTTAATTAGCTACCTAACTTGAGTTTTAAATTGCTTTCAGAAAAAATTCAATCTTAAAATTGCTAAACTGCCTCCTTAAGAGTGTTGTTAAACCGCCTCCTGAAGGGGGTTGTTAAACCGCCTCCTGAAGGGGGTTGTTAAACCGCCTCCTGAAGGGGGTTGTTAAACCACCTCCTAAAGGAGGTTGTTAAACCGCCTCCTAAAGGAGGTTGTTAAACCGCCTCCTAAAGGAGGTTGTTAAACCGCCTCCAGATTACACTTAGTCACAAGCATGATTTTTTATTCACTCAAACATGTTCCTTTAGCATGCTAATCATATGAATAACATATAAGAGCATTTGTAACAACAAGTTGCCACATAATCATCAAAAACGATCAAGAAACGAGCAAGTTTAAACATTTTAACACGTTCATATACGAAACTAAAAACAAGATTTAGATTTTATGGTTCATTTACATTCATGGATACATCTTTTCACTGATTAACACGAAACCCACACACAATTTACACTAACTTTCAAAAACAAAAATTTTCTCACATAAAATCGATCATAGCACATTCGTATGTTAACCATTCATAAAATTGAATTAAGTAAGTGTTTTACACATGAAAGCAATCAAAACCCCTCAATCAATTTGAAGTTTTGTACACTTTTGATTTTGAGAAACTCTAATTCAAGATTTAGGTTTTTCGAGTTCAAAAGTGAATGAAATCTCAATTCCTTTGAGGTAGGAGTTGTTTAGGAGGTGTAGAACAAGTTTTTAGTTGTACCTTATGCGTGAAAATGTTTGGAAATAGAGAACAAGGGTTGGCGAATTTGAATTGAGTGAGAGAGAGGGAATTTTTTTTCAAGTGTGTGTTTGTGTGTGAAAGTGACGGGGAGGGTGAGTGTGTTATAAAACAAGTTTTGTTTTTGACACATTTACCCCCCTTAAGTTTCAAAACCCTTGTATTTTACTAATATAAGTTTTATTAGGCACATAAAGTTTAACAAATGGTACAAATGGTCCCTAATGTTTTTAATTAGCCTACCTAAAAACTTATATTTTCACATTTACTCCCTAAAGGCATAAACACATAACATATAAGGCACACATAAGCTAAACTCAATTAACTTTCCTTAAAAAGTGACATTTTGTTATTGTTTAAAACCTTTTTCCTTTAATGACATTATCATTATGAAGAAGATATTTGACATTTTCTCCCTCTCAAACAATGACCCGTTTTCTAGTTAAAGAGCAGTTTTCACTGTTTGAGTGGTCAAATTTTCTTGAAAAGCATTTCTGATGACTTAATGTTTTATTTTGAAAATCAAACACCAATTAAATAAGATTTCTCTTATTTTCACACATAAGCGCACTGACACGTACACTTATGGTATAAAGAAAGCACGGGTTGTGTTGCAAAGTAAACACAAGCCTTTGCATAGTCGTAAAGTAGACCATGCCCGAGAATAAATTCATGTTATGAGGTTAAGTTTCGTTTTTGAAATACTTTCCTTTAAGATGACGACCAGGTTGCTATCTGAAATAATAGCAAGCCATAAGTTGGCATGTTTTGAAAACATTTAAACTTTTGCACGAACTTTATTTATGACCCGTGTCTTTATTAAAAGACATTTCTAAGGACGTAAATATTATCGCTTGCAAAAGACATGCCATTATTATCTCTTTTTATATTTTTTCTCATTTTTTAATTTTTTTAATTTGGTTTTATAGGTTTTATATTTTTGTATTTTGTTTTTATAAAGATTTTCAAAAAATAAAAATCTTTTTGGTTTTTCTGGTTTTTAAAATATATACATATTATACACAGGATATCAGAGTAGGTACCACCACTATTCTTCAGCTTCATCTGCTAACTGTTTCAGGGTCTCAGGCGTAAAATTTTGCATTCCCAGCTTGTTGATAAGAAAT
>BQNB010064107.1:0-35439 GCA_026074375.1 Tanacetum coccineum | reverse complement strand
ACATAGTAACCCTATCATCTTGAATGGTGGCCTAGTTTCTCGGATTAAAGGAAGTTCGAAGTTGATTGTTGGTTGAAGGGAACCTTGAAGCAGCTACAGCTGACAAGAAAGCAATTGCCTTGTTGAGACATGCAATAGGATCATCTCCTTGAGAAAACATAGGAACAACAAGACTTGAGTCCAATTGAGGAAACTCAGTCATTGGTTGAGTTGAAACTGGAGGTGAATGATAAACAATTTGTAGAACAGATGAGGTTTGATGATCCATATGAGACTGGTATTCATGTGATGGTGGAATGAATGGATGACTGATTTATGGTTGTGATAGATGAGGTGCTGCATACATTGGTGAGTATGATTGAGAAGAGTGAACTTGTGGAATCATTGTTTTTTAATGTTGAGGAAACTGTGTAGCATTGTATTAAGAATGATAGTTGGTAATGTGAGACAGTGGTTGATTGAAATTGGCAACAAATGCAAGAGGATCTTGGTATCGTTCACGCCGTAAGCGAGTTTCATTTGCATGTGCCTCATGTTGTTCTAAATATTAATATAATTGATCAAAGATTGTAGTATGCAAATCTCTAGCCAACTTCACATTCGTCACAAATTTGCTCCATTCTGGCGGTAGACTGTTCAGAAATTTTTTATTCGCTTAAACTGGTCTCATTGACATGTTGATGACGTTCATGTTATTGATTAGATGAGCAAATCTCCAGTAGTATTGATACAGTATTTCACCCTTCATAAACAAAAACTTTTTAAACTCGTCATACAATTTGCATTCCTTTTCTTGTAATGACAATTTTGTGCCTTGCATAAGGAGCTTAACTATATCCCATATCTCTTTGGCAACTTTATGATGATTTACAATGGCATACACATCCGGTGGAAGACCTTGAAGAACAATGTTGGTAGCTTTAAGATCACAGTCAGCTTGGAGTTTCTCTGCAACTAAAAGTTCTTCATACTTCTTTGTCCTAGTGGTACCATTCTCTTCAACAATAGTAGGCCATACAAGTGGACCATTTGGAACAGAGTTAAGAATCATTCTCCCATTCTTCTTATTCTCTATGTATAGTTCCATACGACTCTTCCAAGAATCATACATGGATTTTTCCAACATGGGAGGACGGTTGTCCGCACCGGCATTGATCATGAATTCTGCTAAAGTTGTCATTTTGAATTGATTGATTAAATGAGAATAGATAAATTTTTGATCGTTCAGTGATTAGAGGTTATTGTGTTAAAGTGCTGTTTGTTTAAGTGATGAAGTAATGGAATTACACGGGATTTTACAATTCTTGATAAAACCAGGAAAAGAAGTTAATCTTTCACGAGATTTTACAAATCAAAGAAAAACCGTATAAATCACCTAATGGAAGTGGTATAATTCACCCAAGAAAATGGTATAATTCACCCAAGCAAATGGTATACTTCTCCCAAGCAAATGGTATACTTCTCCTAAGCAAATGGTATACTTCTCATAAGCAAATTGAATAAATTGCCCAAGTAAGAAATATGTGAAATTCGCCTAACAGAAACCCTTGTATAATTCGCCTAAAAAAATATGTATACTTCGCTTAAGGTTAAACGTATAATTCGCCTACTATTAAACGTATAATTCTCCTATTATTAAACGTATAATTCCCCTAATATAAAACGTATAATTCGCCTAACATAAATAGAAGTATAATTCGCCTAATGTTAAACGTATAATTTGCCTAAGATAAAACGTATAATTTTCCGAATGTTAAAGCGTATAATTCGCCTAACATAAACAGAAGTATAATTCGCCTATGAAATTCAAAACACAAAATTTTCAAAACACTTAAAAACTCACTTTTTGACATTTTTACTTGTTTTTTCTTGTACTTCTTACTATTCTAAGACTAGTAGAACCTTAAAAATATAAACTTTATAGTTTTTAACACAAAAAATTTGAGATCAAGATTTTGAGTTCCAAAAACCGTTCGAACCAAAAAAAGACACAAAAAGATGGAATTTTTTGATGTTTTTCAAAGTTTTTCTTGTACAACTAGCTTATACTAAGATAGAAGAGTAATAAAGATGAAAGCTTTATGGTTTTAAACCCACAAAAAGTGAAGACTTTTTATTATGGTTCGAACCAAAAAGACGCCTAAACAAGAAAGAAAAAAATGAACACAAACCTAAAACGAAGGTCAATTCCCAATGGCTCTTATACACAATTGTAAGAAAACATATATTATCTATTCACACAATCTAATGACAAAGAACTAGAGAGAGAAAGTGGAAGGATGGATACTTTTAGAGAGAGAAAGAACGAGAGAAAACTTAGATTATAGAAATGAGAAAGTGAACCAACCAACGCCCTCTCCAAGCTATAGAGAGAGTACTTATACATCCATATGGTCGGCCACATAGTGGGCTTGATGGACTTCCTATGGGCTTTAGCCCTTTTTACCTTACTAAGGTTCCAAAAACTAGCTAAGACCTACGAGCTACATATTTTAGGTATGACCGAGTCTTTTCTCAATTCCTACCAAGCTTTGTACGGATACGATGCGCCTACCAAGATAAAACCTCATGGCAAAACAAGCAATTGCTTGCCAAAATGCTATTACGACTGTTTCGGATCAAGGAAGGAGAAAACCAAAGGAAAAAACATACAAGAAAACAAAGAAAGGTAAGAAGACTAAGGAGGCTTCACCCCAGATACACGCACTTGAAAATAGCACTAATCGAGTCTAGAGCCAAGAGATCAATCAAAATCTCGTTAGGACACATTCCATTTCAAACACTTGTTGAACATCATCAGGTTCACAAGCTGTTATCAAGAGTCCTACGCAATATCATTATGATATTTGCCAGAACATCCGAGTGATACTAATGTATTCACAATGAAGATGGAAATCCTGCTTGAGCCAGCATCAAACAAGCTCTTGGTAGGTGACTTGCGAGATTCTATATGAATCAAACTTGTGACAACTGGATATCAATTTGGTCTAGTAAATGAATTGACGGTTGATGAATTTTGATAAAAAGAGTAAAACTCCCGATGTGTTACAAAAATGCTTTTACAAGTAACATGACTCGCGTGATCTTACTCCTTTTTATATATAAATAAATATAAATATATAACAAGGATCAAAATCCATAAAATCAATGAAACCGGAAGTAGTATAGAGTGTTTCCGGGTCGTTATATCCCAACGAGGCTTGAATGGAGAATCGAATGACGGATTGATAATCGATGTTTGAATATGACAAGGGTATGATTGAGCACTAAACCTAATAAGCAAATGCACAAAAAGATAAACAAGGAAAATAAGCTAAAGCAGGCATAAAAACTAGGAATGGTAAAAACACTTAAAACTTTTACATTAAGACACAAATAAGCTCAAATAAGCTTAAGGCAAACCAAATAAGCTACACTAACTCTAAATAAGCAAGTTCAGCAAGCAATTAAACTAAGTTAAGCAGAAGAAACTCAGCAGTACTAACAACAGTATTAACAGTTTTAACTAACAGTACTAACTTTGAGTTAGTATTGCTAGCTTTAACAAAGCACAATGAAACAAGAAATAAGCAAATGGGCTAAAATAGATATTTAACTATCCCTAATAAGCACTTAGGCATAAGTATAAGCAACTAGAATAAACTAAAATGGCAAATAAGCTAAAAAGCTACAAACTGATAAACTATTAAAATTGCTTTGAAAAGACGAATAAGCTTAAATGAGCTCTACTAAAGACAGTAAACGAAAATGGTTTAATCTACTCTAAAAAGCTAAGCAAATCTTAAATAAGCAGAAATAATAAGCAGATAAGCTAAAATGAACCAACAGTACTAACTGTTTTAACTACCAGTACTAACTTGGAGTTAGTACTGCTAGCCTTAAGTTAGTACTGCTAGCTTTAAAATTTCCAAAAGTGAACTAGCAGTACTAACTATGGGTTAGTACTGCTTGTTCCAAACACCCCTTAAAGTTTTCAAAAATTATTTTTCTTTTTGTTTTAAACTGATTTGGTCCTAAATTGTTAAAAACAGATTATCAAGTAACAAAATAAGACACTTATAAGCAGACTTCAATTAAGAATAAGCACTTAAATAAGCTAAATCAATCTAACAGTATTAACTAAACATACTACCAGTACTAACTAAGAAAGTGACACAAACTATATTTAAACTAACAACTAAGCAAGATAAGCACTAAACATCATGATAAAGCATAAATAAGCAAATATAAGTAACAAATAAGCACTAATAAGCAGTTCTACAGTAAATAAGCAAAATAAGAAAAATAAAAACTTACAACTCCCTTGCTCAAAACAGGGTTAAACCAAGAGTCTACAAGCTCTAGCTTGTATAAAACAAGCTAGTGAGAGTCCATAAGCCCATCCAGAACTGGCTTATCATCCATAAGCTGTGGTATATTTGAGTGTGGACTTTTTTTGTGACTTCACTTGAACTTTAGTATTTGAGTTAAGACAAATGACTTATATGATTTTATAAGACTTAAAACATATTAAGTAAAGCTTTTAACAACAGGAAATACAAAGAATCAAGAATTGACTTAAAAACTCCAAATTTGCATTAAGACGAAAATTAAAGTTACAAGACTTGGAAATATAAAATTGCATAAAAATAAGCTTAAATTTAACTAAGAACTAGATATAAAAATGACGACTAAAAAAAACGATCCCTTTCTTGGGTTACAATGGTCCTATTTATACTAAGATGAATTAAGGTCTTGGTTTCTTGGTCTTCTTTCTTCTGTGTTTCTTTGTAGAGACAAAACCCAAGTGTGCTTGTTGTGTGAGGTGATTCTAAAACAAATCCCAGCCCTCAATTTCTTTTGTGCTTCTTTTGAGTCAATCACAGCCATCAAAATTACTTGGAAAAGGGTGAGGGATTGCCAACATGGCAATTATAAAGCTGGGGGGAGATAGTGGAGGAGGGGGCAATGTCTTACCCAAGGGCTTGTAGAGGTTGCAGGGTAAAGGGTGGGATGACACCCGTGAGTTGTATCTGGGTTTTGTTAGGCGGAAAAAATGGTTTTAGGTAGGTTGACAGCTTTGGCCCCTCATCTCTTATAACTTCGTTGCAAACTTCGCCCTTTTATGATACAACTTTAGGGGTTTGGCAGAACTGGCCCCTAAAGTTACCTTTCACCCGGCTTGCAATTTCAGCCCTTGTAATACAACTTGAGGTTTGACAATTTTAGTCCCTCAAGTTGTATTTTCTTCATTTGACTTTAGACTTTTTTGGGGTTGACTTTCCTGTTGACTTTTTGACTTTGACTGACTTTGGCATTGATTTGACTTTGTCTTTTCCATCCCGTGCTTGGTTTGGTCGTTTTTGGCTTTCTTTTTGAATATCCGTCCCTGCACAATTTAAATGCAAAACATACAAATACAATGTATTTTTGGTACGTTTTTAGTCATTTAAGTCCATTTTTAATGGAAAATGGTATGTGTAATTAAGCACATACCATAACACGTCGATTGATTTTCAAATCAATTTTCTTGATTATCACTAACGTAAACCTGTAGGTTAAAACGGTGGTGACGGTATCCCAATCAACCAAAGTCGATTCATTACCACATGTTCATGATCATTCTACAAAGACAATCTATCAAGAAAGCTCAAGATTTAAAGACAAAGACTTCCGCTAACTCTGATTTAAAGCTTTCAAGATAATGCAAAAGAATGAGCATGTTGGTCAAAGACACAAGATCGCAAGATGGCATAGACGATAAAGACAATGACAAAGGCTCAAAGTCAAGATCGCAAAGCATGAAGGAACAAGCCTACTATAAATAACAAAGAGAAAGACCAAGACCACATGAGCTTATCGACAAAAGCAATCTCATGATCTCATGAAGGAGTGTCATCATTGAACTCACTTTGGGGGAGATTGTTAGCCTCAAAATATTGAGTCGAACATGAAGTTCGTTCATTATGTATTTAAGTCTCGGTCAATTAATTAGTTAATGTTGTAAAAGAATATTATCGGGAATCGGGCTCGATAGTTAAACTAATATTGTATATGTTTCGGGTTTAATCCCAAGCAAAACCCTAGCCCGAGTCCTAGTTAAATATCCCACGCGTCACATTAAATGTGTAGGGGTATATATATATATATTTTCTCTAAGAAAATATCTATTCTCATAATATCAAAAATATCTTTTCTCTTTTTCTCTCATCTCTCTCTCTTCTTTCTCTCTCTAAACCATTATCTCTTTTCTAGTTTCTTGGTTTGATCCATGTTGTGTAATACGAAGTGAAAGTGTAGATCAGGTACCGACACTATTATATATAAATATAGGAAATAGTCAACATTATTGTCACATGATCTTCTATCTTATGAAAGCAGCAGATTTAGACTTCTATGCCATTTAAATATCTTCCATCAATAATTTATATAGGTTAATATAGGATCCTTTAACAAATATTTTTAAGCTACTCCCATGCTTCTGCATGCCTGAGAAATATTAAATTAGGAAGATCACAATATGGTGAGTTTGTTCTCTATTTTACGCATTGTACTGTAGAACTACTCCATCGAAGAAACTCTGAAATTAAACTAATGGATGTTTGGAAGGCACCCTAGAAATTCGAAGGTTGGTAGACCTATTGATTGAGTTGAACGGCAAGCCTCGAAATCTAAACAACTCATAAGTAAAGTCTTACATTTTCTAGAAAATAGAAATAATGCTTACAAAGAGCAATTTGAAAACCTTTAATCTTCCAATGGGCGGGAAACCAACAATTGGAATTGGGGAATACTCTGACGGAGTAGTTCGAAGGTTCGCACATAGATTGTACTCTTGTGTTGCGGCAGACTCTAATATTATAAAATAAGGTGAGGCGGTTCTTTAAGGAGACACCAGATAGTCTTTTGGTTTGTTGGTGGGTGGTTTGAGATTTAGAGGGCCATATATGGTGTATATGACTGGATGATAAGGCTCAAACATGGTCCACATAATAAAGACTATGGTATGATACATATGTTTATAGCTAATCTAACGCGTTTGTTAAGGTAAGACCTTGAACCAAAAGATTTTATGGGTTATGTGCATGAGTAGATTAACATGTTAAATCCTCCCACCTTAATGTCTCTCACCTAAAATGGAAAACATAGAAAAGTGTGTTCGAGGAACATAAGCTTTGTTTTAGGTCTTTCAAAATTATATACAAGGGAGCTCATATTAGATTAGTATTTCTTTCATCATTACTCATGTTCCACTTTTTTTGTTGATCTACATTATCGTGTTAACAAATACCGAGGTCCAAAGAAGCGCTATCGATTCTCCAACTACGCCATTCCACAAACAGAAAATGCTTAAATCGATTGGTCGCAGGTAAGGCTTTTTTTCTTTAAAATTTTACCATGCACTATATTGGCCTATCTTTTTTCTGTTTGATGACAATTGAAATGTAACTTCTGTCATGGATATAATTTTTAATGTTAGCCACCATTTCTTGTGATCTTCATAAAAGTTAGTGTCTATAAATTTCCACATCAATTGCAAACACAAATTTCATCTCAAGAATTTCCTTTCAATTTTATAGGATTTTTTTTGAGAAACCAACATTCTTGAGGGTCTCCAGTCAACTCAACGGTGAAACATACACAACTTCTATTACTTATGTACATCTTATTCCGTACGTTTTCTTTTTAATATTTGTATGATCACTCGTGAGTGTATGTGTATGACATTACTTTTAACTAAATTAATATTGCCATATTTCAGGTGTATACATTTCGTACTACGTTTGTGGTAGAAAATTTCAACATATCTTGAAATTTGGTTGAATTTCGGGTATTCGTTTGTTTTCGCCTCCAAAGTATCAGGGTTTTGTAATGCATTACAGAAGTGTTCAATGCTGCGTATGGTCATCAGGTGGGAGTGTAGGTACTATTTGCGCAATACCGCGTATGGTCATTAGCCCGTAAGACAATAAGATGACGTTTAAACGAAACTTAGTACAATTCCCTGTTCAAGT
Organism: Tanacetum coccineum; assembly: GCA_026074375.1. Taxonomy (NCBI): domain Eukaryota; kingdom Viridiplantae; phylum Streptophyta; class Magnoliopsida; order Asterales; family Asteraceae; genus Tanacetum; species Tanacetum coccineum. The sequence goes on along the minus strand of BQNB010064107.1, from coordinate 27,445 downwards.
TTGCTTTCGCCTCTGTTAGTGCAAATCTTACGATATTTAATCTATACGATCTTTTTATGTTTTGGTGATGACAAACATGTGACTTGTAATACGTAATGTAAAGTACGCTAGTTACTCGTAATCACAAATCATCAATGCATACATACATCAACATCTCTCGACGTCTCAAATCTGCATCAACATCGATATTTGTTTGCACCCGACGTAAATCACATAAGGTATGTACAAACAAACATTAAACTTGTAGGATGATCAAAGAAATAAGTTTTTGTCTTAAAACTTCACATTTTTATAAATATGACAAAACAATTTTTCAAAAATCAATTAGATAAATTATTTTTGAATTATAAAGAAATGTTTAATGTGGTAATTATTTCAAAATTCAAATCTGGCTATTTTCCCCCCAAAACAAGTGTCACTTTCACCAAACAAGTTTGTCACCACAAAAAGACAAAAATAGGAGCGTCTGTCGGGCCGGTCCCTTAAATAGGGCGGCGACCCCCTAATATATCTGGGACCGCCGTATCCTGACAGGCTGTTTCTCAGCTCCTATAAATAGTAGGTCACCTCCAACTATTTTCACAACTCTTTTGCACGAATTTCTTTCAGTTCTTTCTCTCTCTAGATCTCACTAAATCTCTCTAAACCTTTGATCATTTAACTTGTTTAATCTTGTTTAAATGTGATCCAATCTTCTATCCTCTCCCTCTTCCCTCAAGTGCAAGAGAAGAACTTCGGTCATCTTCAAGATCCGAAGTTATGTAGTCTAGTTAGTCCATTTGTAACATTTGTTACATATAGATCGAGTCAATGTCTTCCAATCTTTAGTAATGTGTTAGTTCCAAATAATGGGTATATTTGGGATTGGGGGTTTGATTGTCTGGGTTGGTTAGTATTTTTAGGCTTATAATACATGGTGAGTGGTGATGGTTCTAGCTAAGATTAGGACTCGACTTCTGGCTTAGTGTCAGAAAATAATGTAAGCGACGCGGTTTATGTGTTTAGGCCATAAAACACAAGGTTTGTTATGTTGGGCCATAAAACATAACGGGTTTGGTTGTATCCGAAGAAGAACTCGACATCTAGCTTAGTGTCGGAAAATAATGTAAGCGACGCGGTTTATGTGTTTAGGCCATAAAACACAAGGTTTGTTATGTTGGGCCATAAAACATAACGGGTTTGGTTGTACCCGAAGAAGAACTCGACATCTAGCTTAGTGTTGGAAAATAATGTAAGCATTGGTATAAGGTTTTCTCCGCCGAAAGGGAGCTTGTTGATTAGTGAAGTAACTCTCGAGTTGGATACTCGGGGAGTGGAGTAGGGCGAAGAGGAGCTTCGTGACCGAACCACTATAAATCACCGTGTCGGTTTGCATTTTCTTTTACCTTTCGCTTTACTTATTTCTTTACATTTACCGCTTTACTTTTATACTTGCATTGTGCTTATGATTGTGTGAATGGTTGTGTATATATTGTTAGTTAAGGTTGTGTACTACTTTGTAGTTAATATTGTGGTTGAGTTTGTATTATTAAGATATGTGCTAGTTGTTGTAAAACCTATTATCGACACTTCTCATATTACGTCTAACTTGATTGGCGATTTGATACTAAAGATTTAAAGTTTTTAAATGGAAACGTATTCACCCCCCTCTACGGTTTCCACAATTGGTATCAGAGCCACGTCGCTCTAGTTTTCAAAACAAATGGTTTTTAAAATAGAGTACGATCCATGTATCAAATTACCCATGAAGGGGGATTAAATATGAAAAGTGTTTTGTTGCTTGATTCGTACTAGTTTTGTTGTTAAATATACCTCGTATATTAGCTTGAATGAAAATATTTTCAAAAAGCTTGGAAGTGTTAAGATACGTCTTTGTAAGCCCTTTGAGTAAAAATGATGTCTAAAACATGTGTTTTATGTGCTGGAACAACTCCCTAAAGTCTTACGTCCCTACATTAAGTTACCAAATGATTTTATACAAAAAACGTATTTTGGGTCACTGGTGGCGGTCCCATAAATGTCTGGGCGGCCCCCTAATATATCTGGGGGCCGTCACCTTTATGGGGGCCGCCTGTCTGTTTTAGCAGAATTTAGCAAACTTTGAAAAATCATATAAAATCAACCGTAAGTTCGCAGAAGTCGTGCCACCCGCCATTTCGAAGATAATTGAGTCTATTTTCATTTAAAAATACTTCCAAGTCTTCATTCTAAACTTAAATAAGTCAGAAATGCAAAATACTACATAGTGGTCAAAACTTTGAGTTCCATTGTAATGTAAAACTTGTAGTTTACATTTTCCTTTGAGTCGGGCATTTCTAATTGATATATCTTTGAAAAATAGTGTATTTGTCCTTTCAAAATATTGATCTTAATTAATTTTTGAAATGGGGAGGAATTATTTTATTCTCAAATCAAATCAAGCTAAGTATACATCGTTATATCTAATACACAAAACAACGACGAATATCCTTATGTGTATGCTAGATGATTATGTGTGTTTACTTTTGTTTCAACTTGGTTAATAGATATTAATAAGTAATCATTACTATTTTTAATTGAGTCTTGCGTTAAGCTGCAAAATTGTTTGTGCATTGCATATAGGCATAGATCACTATATTTACAAGTGTTACATAAATATCTTGTAGATTATTTTGATAGTGTTGCAAAATTGTTTTGTATTGCGATATAGCATAGATCACTATATTTAGAAGTGTAACATAAAACACCGTTTAAGATTAATTTTAGTGCATGTAACCCATTTATGATTGAGAGTTCAATAGTTTGTCAAGGTGTGTAAAAATAATGATTCTAAATCATATTTAAAACCCGTCACTAAAATATTTCCAACACATAACACTCTCAACAAAATGTTAAATATTTTCATCATCTTGCATTATTAACCTTGAGTTGGCTAAACAAAATAAAAGATTATACTAATACATTAGTAATTAATAAAAGAAAGTGAATTTTATAAAATTTGGCTTAGCATACAATTACTAACCACACATATAATTATAATTACTTTAAAAAGATATAGTATTTACAAAAGAATGGTTTGTGTATAAAAATGGGGTTTAGAAAATCATTTAATATACGCATAAAAATTCAAAAAGCAGATGGATAGTATACAATCAACAAATAAATTTGCGCACAAGCAAAATATATGACATCCTTAGAAGTAAGAATTAACTAGTCCATATCTCAACAACCTCACCAAACAACTAGTCTTAGGATTAATTGAACACACTATGAAATTCTTTATGTGTATTTCTTTTAAAAAAGATTTATTCACGGGAGGTCAACAAAGATTTCAAATATATATCAACTCATTATTCAAACTATATTGATGATTATGACGAATCTAATTTGACAAGTTTTCAAGTATGGACAAAAAATCGATTCTTATTTTCTGCTAAAAGATTATATCAAAATAAACAAGAATATTATCGTAAACCTACATACTCAATCACACTCGATTGATATGAAAATAATGACACATTCTTTTCCAGACTGTGTAGATGATGTCATATTGGAGTCTACTTGTCCAACATTATGTTCCAAATTAATGGCAATATATGCATAGGAAATACACAATTAAGTGGGATTGGCGAACTTAAAGTTTCATCCGAAATATCAATAATTTATCTTGCAATGCATTTTATAAAGTCGTCATCCCAAAAATTCCCACACACTGAGCAAATGCATAACATAAATAACTTTGCGACAAACAATTCAAAAGCAAAACTCAACAACATAATATTCTCTTTTCATCAAAACTCTCTTACTTTAACCAAATATTATAATATTTCTCTTCACCAAATGAGAACCCGTTTAACATCAAGGTTAGGACTGGGAATAATTGAACATATTCCTCAAACAATATCGTGCTTCTTTTAATAATGATCGTAATATATTTCGAATATAGATGATTATTATTCAAATGATAATCAATCTCACTATTCAATCCAATTACAAATTTAGAATATGAACATGAAATCGAGATTAGGATTTATCTAGATTACAAAAATATCAATCAAATGACCATAGATATTTTCCCGAGTCTACATGTTTTTAACCGATCCATGTGTTTAATTACCTGAAAATTACAAGTCGTGATGCAAGACAACGAAAATTAGTCATCAAATTGCATCTCACACTTGCAATGAAATTTATCATTGATCTAAAATATGTAAAAATGTTGTGGTTTAGCTATGGTCAAATTATACATGCTAAACTTAACACACTCTAAGTAGGATTGATGACTTATGAATTTCCATCGGGAAGCTCATAAGTACTCCAACTTGATAAGCAAGTCTTGGATGTCATTTCCGAAAACTCAAACCAAGAACCCTTATAACTTATATAAGCTTCTCATAATAACATAATTTCAACACCATCTCCCAAATAGTGGGAAAATGATCCTTGCCCATATTTGGCACCTCCACGGATCGATGGATCCTTCGTTTTAGATTCATCTTCGGTTTAGGTAAATCTGCTCTATGGCATTAGATTTAAAATCATCTTCCTCTTGTGAATCTCATGCTTAAAAAGTCCAACATACATGTAACTAACCTTTAGTAAATCATCATTATCTATACAAAGGAACATTCACAAGATCTATTGAGGTAAATAACCTTAATTAGATTTCTTTCATAAAAGACATGCATATGTGCATTCTTTGAACACTCTTATTATATAGCATTACACATTATCACTCTTAAGCATACTCTTAGGTTCTAGATGACACATTCTCTCTTATACCTACAACAACTTTCTTGCTCTATCAATTAACCTTAGAATTCCACACATCTTGATTAGGATTATGCGAACTAGAATTAAAGCATGTTAGTTGAGTCATGTTAGGCCCTCTATGAAAAGTTAATACAAATTTTATCTTTGCTACACTTTATTAGGCAAATATAGGAATTCTATTTTGTCTAACATGAGAATGACTACTGGAGAATCTATTGCACTAGAAATTCAATTTGACCTAACGGTTGTATTAACCAATAGATCTTGATTGATGATTAGTGTGTGAAGATCAAGGTGTAATTAGTGTGTGTATTTAGAGAGAGAATTACCTAACTTGCCTTTTGATTAAATGAAGTTGTTACATCTAACCATGGCATAAATTACTATTTATAGCCCTTGGTTAGCTTGTTTAACTAAACTAACCTTACTTAACATATTTAGTCCAGCACTTTATAATAGTGCTTACAAGTAAACATTTCTTTATTTCTAACATCTCCCCTAAAAGAACTACTTGGAAACTACCTATTATCTTTTTTGATGACGACTTCTTCCTTATTCTTGAATTCTTGATTCTGAAGTACCTATCATTTTCTTTTTCTTTGAAGCTCGAAAACATTGAGAATTCTTTATGAAAGCTAAGGACGACCTTGTAATATATCTCTCCCGATATAATTTTCTTCCCATATATGATACTTTATCTCTGAAGGTATCAACTCTAAATAATACCATCTCTTGACTCAAAATCACATTCTCAAGAAGCTAACTATGACCTTCTTTTGCAACTTAGTTCTTTAATAGCTTGTATGAAATCTTTAACTTTGAACTTGATCTTAGAATGTAGATTTCATGCACATAAAGTTGCTGACGAAAGATCTTGAAACACGATGAAATTGTTTAGCATTTCTTTGTAAAAGACTTTAAGACACTTGAGCTTTATCACATGAATCTTCATACTCTATAAGCTCTCCCTCAAACAATGATCCATCTCTTGAATATTGAATAGTAAAACTATGATTGTATTAGAAGACATTGATGAAATTCTGAGAAGTAATTCCATCAAATGGCGAACCGGCTATCTTGATCGATCTTTGAAGTTTAATGGAACACTACACATATTCAAAACGACTGTTATGAAGTTAACCTCGAGTCATGAATATTAATCATATCTTCTTAATCAAACTACTGTTTGCCATAACAATTTTGCTTGATTCAATTTCTTGCTAGTATCCTTGAATTGTCCCATATATCTTGCTTTGAGCTTCTCCCCTTTCATATACTTGACATGACCTTACGTGTTCAAGCTTCTATCTTGCTCCCCCTCATGATGATTATATCCATCCTGACCATCAATGGGAGGGGGGAAATTATATAACTTCCAAAATAAGCTCTTGTGAAGACTATCCTTTGAATCCATGAAAATTGAAATCGAAATCTTTTCTTTCTTAAACATTTACCTTTATAAACAAACATACTCCCTCAAAATAACCCATAAGCTCCCTCAAACCAACCAAATATGATTACTATCACTCGTGAAGGTTGAAAGAAACTTTTTGTCATTATAAGATTCGTTAAGTAGTGAATCATACATAACTCCTCGATAAAAACATAAATCGAGCTTCAGGCATAAAAAAAGTAGAAAAAAAAAAAGGGAAGGATGGGTAGAAGGGGGAAGGATAAAAGATTTCGTGAATAAATCCGCAAGTTGAAATTCAGTACCGAGCGAAATATAACTCTATAGTTCCATGTTCAAAATTACCTTTATAAAATTGAAACCTCACATCAATGTGTATTTTCGAGGGTGTTGTACCGGATTAGGCACGAGAATGCAATAGCACTCTTTTAATCACAGGTAAATCGGTACATTTGTCGAAGAAGAAGCCATAATCAGGTCAACTGAGTACACCTCCACAAAACTTGAGCACAACAGCCTGAAACCAGCAACATATTCCAGATTCACTGTAGAAATAACACACACTTCTTGCTTCTTGGACGACAACACACCAACTTGTCACGCTAAAAATTGAACACTGCCAGATGTACTTTTCGATCTAATACATCCGCTTGGTCTGCGTCTGAATCACGCAGTTAGAGTCAAAGCCCCAGAATCTTTCAATACAAAGCCTGAAATTATATATTCCCTTTGAGAATATCGAAAGATACTTTGGCCCGGCTGACACAAGATGTTCATTTGTGGATTGCCTGATGTATCTAGCACACAAGACATGTTGCAAACATTATATCGGCCGACTTAAAGTAAGTACATCAACGATCCAATCATACTATGATAATCAGTATGATCAACTGATTTTCTAACTTAATCAAGAATGAGTTTACTTTGTTCAACCTTAGATGGAACCGTATCATAATTTTCCCATTCCAAATCATTCAAAATATCAAGATGTACTTGGTGTTGATTATGAAAACCTCGTTTGAAAATTGTTTACTTGGAGCCCGAGAAAGAATTTCATTTCCTCCATCATACTCATTCAAAACGTTTACCTCATTAATTTCTCTGAAACTTCGTGCTATCATTTTGGATTCGTGAGCAAATATTATGTCATCAACTATATTTGAATTAGAATTATATGTTTTTACGCCTCTTTTTTATGAAAAAGTAATATCGATTGGAACTTTTTTGAAGACACGCTATCAACCTAGAAATTTGAAGAGAACGTCATAACCATGCCCGAGGAGCTTGTTTCAACATAACAGAGCATTGTCGAGAGCATACACAGGTTCAAGGATTTTTGTTCTGCTGACAAAACCGAGCTTGCCAACATATACTTCCTCTTTAAGATTCCATTTGAGAAACGCCGTCTTTACATCCATTTGAAGACCGTGAAATCCATATGATCAGCATAGCAAGAAATAAGCGTATAGCTCATTCGAGCCAACTGGAGCAAACGTCTCATCAAATCATAATGCCTTCTTGTTGACAATATCCTACACTACAAGCCCTTCTTTGTTTTGAATAAACCAAACTGCTTTCAATCTTCTATATTCTTGAAGATCCATTTCGTTTTGAAGATAGTCCTATGGCCTTCGGGTCGAGGAACAAAACTCCAACTTTTCAATCTTGGCAAATATTGGGGGGGGGAAAAAAAAAAATCAGCGTCATCTTGCATTGGCACTAACCCAATCAACATCTTTTAAGCTCAGCTACGTAAACATGCTCAATACCACTTAGCAAACATGCAAACAAACGATGAATTTGCTAGTTGTCCACTTGTACAGAACACTCGGACTTTGGATCACCAATTATTTAAAAGTGGATGATTCTTAGTCCACTTTTTCCATGAGGGTAAGGTTATAGAATGTATGAACATAGGAAGATCTGTGGAATGACGTACTTGCATCAAAATAAGCATCTTCCAATCGTTCATCAAACACATTATGTGACGAACTTGCTTCATTCACATTAGGAACCATGTTATTTGAAATCGATTGAGTATTTGTTGGAGAAACCATTACTTCTTCTGAACTTTGTTGAACGTCATCATTCAATGAAGATGGAAGAAATTCCTCATAAAATGAATCAGAAACCTCTGGAAAAACCTACTTCACCTTCGTGCTAAGAAAATTCATTGATTTGAAAGTTTCAACATTCGTTGTCCGAAGATTGTCGTTATCTTTGAAGAATCAAATACTCATACGTAAAAATTGTAAAATAAATATTCCAAATCTTTCTTTGAAATTTTTGAAACTTGTGAAACCGTCGGATTTGAAGATTTTCTCGTTTCGTTTAAATTAGATAAACCGGGTTCTAAACTGAATTGTTTAGAAGCCATTTTTGAAATTTCATCAAAATTCACATTCACTCTCTCGTGAATCTTTCAAGTTCGTTTATTGTAAATTCTGAATGCAGCAGATTCTTTTGAATATTCAACAAACACTTTAATATCCCCTTTTGCCTTGAGCTTTCCAACATCATCATAATCATTGAGAAGATAACATCTGCAACTAAACACATGAAAGAACTTGATGTTTGGTTTTCTTTTGTTAACATCGACCTCATAAGGAGTTTTATTCAAACGTTATGTAAATAATTGAAACGGATCTGTGTAAAGCAAGCTGTTGCAAGGCTTCATCCAAAGAAACAATGGTAAGTTTGCAAATGTAAGCATAGTTCTTGCAGCTTCGACTAAGGTTCGATTCCTCCTTTCCACGACACCATTTTGCTGTGGCGTTCTTGCAGCAAAAAATTGTTGAGAAATGCCGACCTCACTTAAGAACTAGCAAGCAGTTATGTTTTTTAAACTCAGTACCATTATCAGTTCGAACACGCTAAACTTGAAGTTGAAGATTCACTTGGGTTTTCTTAATGAATGAAATGATGACTTCAGAAGCTTCATCTTTTGAATGAAGAAAGAATACCCATGTGTAACATGAATAATCAACGACAACAAACCTAACACATGATCGCTTTCCGTTAATACGTGCTACGCAGCAATTAGACCATACAAATCCATATGACGAAGATAAAGTGGCTTATTCTAAGCAAAAGCCGTTTGTGACTTGGTAGTTGTTGATGAATCATCCCTGTTCACAAGCGGAACACAAATGAATTCTTTTCGAATTTCATCTTATGAAGACCTCGAACTAGATTGTTTTTCACAAGTTATTGATTGTACGAAATTCAAGAATAGAAAGACGTGATGCCACAACCAAGATTGCGAAGAAGAAGCCTTTGCTAGAAGACAAGCCGAAGAATTTGATACGATTTTGTTAAGAGCAATAGTATACAAATTCGACGAACGATCACCGGTAAGCAAATCTACACCATCTTCGTTTCGAACAAAACATGTCGACTTTCGAAAGGCAACTTCAAGGCCCTTGTCACAAAACTGTCCAACGCTAAATAAATTATGTCCTAGACCTTCGACATAGTAAACTTTCTGATCTTCATTGATCCAATAACAAACATCTCCAATAGCCATCAATCACCTCAAAAATCATTATTGCCCAAAGCGAACCGTTCCAAGCAACTTTCCAAAAGGTCAAAAGAGCACGATTACCCGTCATATGCTTTGAACATCCCGAATCGATGATCCAAAGACAAATCTGGACAATCTGCAATAAATAAAACACCAAAGACATTCAACAAACTTTGGGTACCCATTTGAAAATGGGTCCCGATGAGTTAGGTGTCTTAGAAATTTTATCTATTTGACGCTTAACTTTGGGAATCCATTTAGCTACGGGTTCAGCTAACGGTTGCATTTTAGGAAGCCACCTAAACAAAGTTCTAGGTAAAGAGTTATTCGAATTACTCTTAGAATGCACATTCAAAGAATCACGAGGCTTTTTCCTAAAAGGCATCTTGCTAACTCGAGAATTTCTAATACTCACATCATCAAAAACAAACAAATCATTCACATCATAAGAAGCATACAATCTAGAATTACAAGAAACATTCATAGCATCATTACAAGCATAAGCACTTCTAGTGTCTACATGATGAGAATTATTACATGACAACAAGTCTTTGCGAGAATATCGCTTAACATCTTTGTTCAAATTTGAATTACTAACAGAAGACAAATCAACACTAGAAGTATTAGACGACTCTTTCTTTTTCCAAATAACACCTTTCTGCATAGGTAGTCTAACACTACTTAAAGTGTCTAAATCTAAAAAATGAACAAAATTTCTATTAGCACGCAATACATCATTATTCACTTGTTTGTCATTTTGTTTTGATGATGTTCTCTTACGTCTTTTTCTTTTTGGTTTATTTTCAACATTATTTGAATCAGAAGACGTTTTTGACACTGAAATTGATGAAACACTTTGTGACACATTTATTTTAAACATTCCTGGAGCAATCACTTTTGAGTTCTCTAAATTGTCACAAATTTTATCAACCACTTGACAATCATTTTCACTTTGATTTTCTGATTCAGAAATTGCATTTTCACTCGACTCAAAACCTTTTGATTTCAAAGACTCAATTATTTCCAAATTTTCTTTTTCTTTTTCCAAAAGACTCACCACTTCATCTCCAAATCAGTTATGATCTTTTCTAAAATTATAGTCAGAACATACGGTTTGAGTGAACTTGATTGCTGAAACAGAGAATAAATCTTTTCAAAATATGGATTTGTTATCTCTTGAAAGTAATCATTCGAAAAATTTATCTTTTCATTCACATAACTTTCATTCAGATTTCCATAATCATATGCAAACTAAATTTTATTCTCTCTTGCTCTTTTAAATTTCTCAATTTCTAAAGCTTCATCCGAATGTGTGAGAAACATCAGAGTATACCCTAGACCAATAACCCTCTCATCGTAAAGACTAGGTCTCAATTCTTTTGCTTTATAAAAATAACTTGGATTTTTAAAACCTATTCCTTTTTGACCATAATACATTTTATCCTTAGAAGGCATGATCATATGTATTGTCTGACGCGTTTGTCCGATTTTATAAAGTTTGTTTTCAAAATCATTCAATCTTTCCAAACACTTTTCAATTTCTAAATCCTTGTTACGCACACACTCTTCTAAATCTGAAATTTTCATTTGTTTTTTCTAGAATTTTCTCTTGAAGCCTCAGCACATTATTATTCATCTCAACTAATTGACGACTCATCTTATCAAATAAAATCTCTTGTTCATCAATCTTTTTCCTATGTTGTTTATCATTATCACAAAGAGCAGAATATCTAATCATATATTGATATCTTTCTTCCTCAAGTTTAACATATTGTGTTTGACTTTCAGTGTGAGTATCAATCACAATATGTTTGACTTTGAGTTGTTCTTGTAAAACTTCTGTTTGAGCAAGCAAATCATCATTATTTTCGTTCAACACTTTTATTTGTTCATTAAATTCATTGTTTTTCTCCTCAAAAGTGTTTACTTGATTCTTTAAAACATCATATTTATCTTGTAAATCCTTGTTTTGATTTTCTAAATCTTTGCTTTGTTGATTTGCTTTCTCAATACGTTTATGACATTTAGCAATCTTTTGGTTAAACTTCTTAATTAATTTATCAACTAAATGATCTTTTTCTTCAGAATCATTATGATTAACTTCTGACTCATCATGATCTTTTTGAGATACAATATGATTTTTATTAAAATTTTCACTCGCAGATTCAATTGCATCATGAAAAATTTCTTGATCATCATTATTGTCCACAAATAAACCATAATTAGTAGAGTTATCATAATACTCTGAGGTTTCATATTCAGATTCACTTTCAGAATCAAAGGAGTAATAAGATACCCCAACAATGGTTTCTTCAGCAGATGATGAACTTTCCTCTAAATCCGAAAGAACCTTTTACATTTTAGCCATAAAGACCATATTTGCACCGGTCTCTTGATCTGAATCACTACTGGACTCCGTCCAAGCTTGGTCCTTAGCAAGAAGCACTTGTTCATCACTGTCTTTCTTAGCTAGAAACATCTTTGTCTTGTAATAGTTGTAGTCTTTGACCTTTGCTTTCTTGCAGTCTTTGGCAAAATGTCCTTCCTTCTTGCAATTATAGCACTTAACTTTGCTCATATCCCATTTCTTCTCATCGGCTTTCTTATCCTCTTTCTTTTCCTCTGACTTCACGTACTTTGGTTTCTTGTTTGCTGAAGAAGAAACCGAAGAAGTTGTCAGATTGTTGTTTGTTGGCTTAGCATAATACTTCTTTTGATTAAAAGCTTTTTCTAACAACATGGTAATCTCTTTCAAATCACTGATATATTCATCATCACTTCCTTCAGATTCTGATTGAACTACAACTTTCTCTCTATGTTTGCTTACTTTTGTTTTCTCAGCAACTAACGCTAATGGATCTGAAGTAGCCACAACTGTTTTTCTTCTTATAGCTCATTACATCATTCACATCACCTTGGTTTTGCTTCAGAATGTTGTAAAGAGCATCAATATTGATATCTATTAAGTTCTTGGTTTGCCTCATCAGTGTGAGTGTACCAATTACTGTTCCATTTGGTTTGCAGCTGTTCAAAGAACTTGTAATTCCAACTCACCAATTATCTTTCTTATAACCACCTTCTTCAAACACAATAAACACACTGTAAGCTAACGCAGATAAGTATAAAGAACTGTACATCCATCAGTACGCTTTGCACAGTCTCTACTCATACAAGATAAGCGGAACTTTCCTATCTTTTCACCATATCAGACAAGGAACCACTCATCTGCCTTTTAAGAGCATCTCATAACTATTTAGCAATATCGTTGCTATCAATGAGAAAATAAATGTCATTTGGAAGTCGTTGAATCAAAAGAGATCTTGCAAGACGATCAATCTTTTGAGTCTTTTTCTGTTTAGCAGTCCAAAATTTAGGATCTTTAAGAGTAGGAGGTGCATTCGGTGCGGTTCTAGCAAGTGACACTTGAGCAACAACAGGAAATAGGTGTTCACCATTCTTAATATAATTTATCATTGCTTCCCCATCAGTTTGCTCTTCAAGATAGTTCATAAACCGTTTACTCCATTGCGATTAGTCACCCCGATACAACAACGGAATCTGCATTGTCAAACCAACCGTAATCACGCCTTGACTCATCTTGTCTCGAAAAAAATATCCCGATACTTAACGAATAATCCCGACAAGCGTGCTCAAATAATCACCATAAACTAACTTCCCGCAAACAAAAATATTTAATCCTCAATTAAAACCGTAGACTAAAAAATTATACCAAAAATTTAACCTAATAACAAAAATGATATCGCACTTTTTATATTTTTCACTAAAATGTGTTGTATCAAAACAAAAATGCATAGTGTAACTTGTTAAATGTTAACAACTACGAAAAAAACATATTTGCTCACTTTTAATTTTCGAATATGGCCTAACAACAAAAGATCAAATATACAAAATTCCAGCCCAAATCAAATAAAAAAAATTCATCCCTATTGAGAATAAGCAATGCCTGGCGTTTTTTGAAACTCAACCAAACAATAAATAGTTATTCCAATTTGTTAGACGTTTTGCTCACTTAAAATCTATAGTCATTTTCTAACTCAAACTCGTTCCAGCCCAAACTTTGTATAGCCATTTTCGGCAATGAGGCCCAACAAATACAATGTTTATTCCAGTATACACACTCAGGCCCAAACACTTCAACCTAAAATACTTGCTATATATATATCACTTTTACACACAACTTTGCTCTAACCCTAATCCACTTCTCATATGCTAAACGCAGTCACAAACTAATACTCCCTTATCACTCTAAATATTCAGACAATAAATATACTCCCTTCTGCCTTATCACGACACTTCAACAAAGAACCTTATCACTTTCTTGTGTGATAACAAAACGCAGCCTTATTGATTTCTTTAAAAGTAAAGGCTTTGAAGATCTTTGAAAACAAAAATAAGGTAGGTTTTCTTCTTGTAGTCTTTCTTGTTTTTCTGTGTTTAACAAAAATAAAAGGAAAGATTGTAACACTTTTGTTATAAAGCCTTTCTTTATGACTTTCGAAAATTAAACGAAGCTAGGCTTCAAAACAGATCGATGATGAAGTGGTTTTTCGCTTGATGGATTTTTTATACCTCTAAATCTCATAAGAGAAACAACTAAACCAAATCTGAGATCTATGTTCTTTTCTCTTGATTTCAAGTGATATGTTGTAGTTGGATGAGGAGGATGATGGGATTTAGATCGAGTCGGATTTGTTGTTGATGAGATGGGTTGGAGGTTAGATGTAGAAAATGTATTTCACACAAAGATAGAACTAGAGAGAGAAAGTGGATGGAAGAAACACATAGAAAAACACACTAAATATGTGCGTAAAATGATTCAGCCAACACCCTCTCCATGTGTGGAGAGGGCTTTTATACAAAGGATAATCCGGGCTTTCCTTAGGCTTTCCATAGGCTTTCTATGCTTTGGCCCGGTTAGCTTCCTAACTATTACATAAAATTGTCTAACTATTACAAAGGCTCGTGAGATCGATAATGATCGTCACTTCACTAAAAACTGAATTTCTAACAATCTCCCCCCTAAGGGACGATCATTGAGATTTCATAAATGATCAACACTTTTTGTATTTCTAACAATCTCCCCTTAAGGGGTGATCATAGAGATCGCTACTTGTGATCTTGATCATTATTCGTTAAAGCTTCTTGTCTTGATCTTGAGTCTTTTTTGTGTAATAGTTGATCTTTTGTTTTCATCTTTATGTAGTGATTTTTGACTTTAGGCTTTAGCTTGATTCTTTAACTTGACTTGAATATGATCTTGAACTTCTTGAGATCATCAACCAAGTATAATCTCTTTTCATCATCTTGTGATCTTTTGCCTTCTTGTGATCTTGTAACTTCTGGACCAACATGCTCATATTGTGCTTGATGTTGAAAGCGTGTGTAACCATCTTTCTTGATATTCTTTAGCTTTAACACTTCGTCACTTTATGGAGGACGTACGGTATCGACTTAATACTTTGTCGCTTCAAGAAAGACGTATGGTATCAGAGTAGTAGAAGTCTTGAAGCATGTACTTGAGGTTTCATGATGTCTTTATATATATCGGTCGAGTATAAGTATGTGGTATTGGCTTTGACTCGTCATCGGGAAACTGCCACCATCGTCAGGAAATCTGCATAAAATAGGTTAGTGATAAACAACAACATATACAACATATAATGGACGAAATTGTCTTTGACACACTTCGTTAATACCTATTGATCTTTCAACTACCCCCCAGCGTACCGCTCCGTTATACATATAGAAAATTGCCTATTGATCAGTCTGTAATTCAGAAGAAATCTCTTTGACAGGGCCACGCAACTGCACTAGCACGTTCTCATCTATCGTAGCATCTCAAAGCAAACAACACACTAAGAAGTGAACCGGTATGTTACTATCTTATACGAATTAAGCCATCAATTCTGTTTTCAAGTCCTTCCTTATGTCCAGATACCCTTGTGGTCTTTCCCATGGGTCACAGGATTGAAAAAAGATTTAGAAAATCAGTCGGTGTGTCCCAAATAGCAAACGATTTTTTATGACACACTATAGTTTTTTAAATCTTTATTCAAAATTCACATGTTACCTTACCAAGAGCTTGTATTTGATGGTTGGCTTCCAAAAGGATTTATCCACTCATAACTGTTAATACTTTAGTATCACTTGGATTGTCAAAATCACAAGGATAATGCGCGTATCGGACTCTTAATATTAAGCATTTCTTGTTTTTCACATTGTGTAAAATATCAAGCATAATTTTTGTGACAAGTGTCCTAATGCAGATTTATGGATGATCTCTTTTGGCCTTTAGACATCAATATGCACTTTGTTTTAGGTTTATTAGAAGCTAGAGCAGACATGCCACCGTTTTTACAATACCCTAACTCTGAGTGAGAAAAGTTGATAGAAATTCTGTTATCATCCGTGTGAATGAAACAGAAAAAATCTTTGAGAGATTCCTGAGTGTCTAGGGTAGGGTTGTCAGAGCATTGCACACTGGGTCCATGATGTCCCAGTCTTCAATGTTAGCAATCATCTTTGTGATTCTTGACAGCAGATGTATTGACTCGGTTTCTGCCTAAGTGTAATGAGGGCTTCTTTCTTTTCACCCTTTATCTTAACTTTTCTTTTTAATTCTTCAACCCCTTCAGCGCTTACCAAGACTTCATAACTAGAACCTTGTTGGGTATGTTCTAGTACTAGCTCTATCTCATTCGGCACTTTTCCCTTAATCTCACGTTACTCCTTTTTTCATACCTAAGGACTTCTACACTATCTAGTGGAATATCCCTGGGTAGATCTCTCTGGTTCTTGCTGGATTATGGGAATGGATACCTAAACTTAACAACCTTATAACTCCAATACAGTAATTTAAATGGTCGATCTTTGGTAATTCCATATTTCAGCCATCACTTAACCATTTGCTTCCCCTTCATATGTGCATCGATTAATTAAAAGAGTTTAGCGCATATATGAGAAAGCGTGCACTTGAGATCATAAAAATCACATTATTAGCCATATATTTTAATCATATTTTCTCCCCTTATCAAAAATATTAAATCTCTTGATATTTTAGATATCAATAGATTCAAATATAACTGCTTTCGGGGAAAAAATGTCCAATTATTAACAAGCCGTATTAGGAATATTTTTAATGCTCCCCCTCAAATTATGAGGGTATTATATGGTGTTTGAGTATGTTAATTTGAATTTTTTTAAATTTACTAAGAAATTCTTGAAAATTCATACTCAAACACTATATATGCCTATATTTAGGTCTACACTACACATTTATATATTCACAAGATTATGTATGAGACAGGACCTAAAAATGTTCAAACCGAAAATGACACAGTCATTTAGTCCATGTCAGCAATCTGTAGTTCGTCTCGATACTCTCCTTTTGGAAGTTGTCTTAGCTTTCTTCCGAACCAGCAATCCTTTCTTGAGTAGATTCAAAGATTCCTTGCAAGCCGCATTAAGAAGTCTTGATGTAAAAAGCCCAAATATCTGAAGTACACAATTAATTCGAAACCGTAACACCAAAGTCAATTAAGTCCCGGATGTCCGCATTTTTCCTTATATGATATTGATGATATTGATGATATAAATTGAACAGATAAGAGCTTGGATCAAGTGGTAAAGTGCATACGAGTTTCAACTAAACGTCTCGGGTTCAAGCCTTCTAAAGGCTAATTTTAACCCGTTACCCAAAAATAATATAAATTGAGACACCAAATACAACTAAGTTTTGGATGTCATAAATAGTCGAAATGATACCACCTAAGTCAACTAAGTCCCAAATGTACACATTTCTTCTGGCCGGATACTGACTAACTAAGGAATCATCATACTTATGATACCTATATGTACTTTTTTGATTAAATATTTCTACTCCTTTTAAAAATAAGCTTAGTGATTAACTGATTGGGTAAAACATTAATTGAATCAGAAAGAACTCTTCACGCTTAGAATAATTATTCTTACAACACTTCCCCCTAGTATCTTAAATGATGCATACTGAGATCAAAAGATATCTCTACCCCCATGTATTTGAAATAGTGCACCCAAAAGTAACAAGATAAACACTAATTTTCTCTGCGGTTATGACATTTGTCTTCCCAGAATGACCAAAATAAGAAAGGTATGATTCCTATCATGTGTACCTCATTTTCTGTTCTTGTATATCATTCCTTCCCCTTGCTGGTTCCGATACCTTATGAATCAGAAAAACCTAGTACGCACATACACTTGTGATAGGTGTTGGCAATATTAGTCGTATGTAGTTTAAAGCCTGAATTCACTAAGTCTCAAATTGCAAATAAGTCCATAAAGTTTTAAACAAATGACATCTAAATCCCTTGTAGTTAATACAAGTTAACTCCCCTTTAATTTGTTATTCGTTATTATCAAAAACGTTATCTGTTTATTCCGTGACTTAATTTGAAAGACCGTTTTAAAAGATTATTTGATGACATTTTCCCCCCCTCAAATAATGACCCGTTTTCTATTTAAAGAGCTCTTGTCATTGTTTGAGTGGTCGAATTGTCTTTGAAAATCTTTTTGTGATTACTAAAAACACTGATTCATTATGAAGACAACTTTTTACCAATATAAATAAGATTTCTCTTATTGTGACAAATAAATGCACTGACACGTACATTAATTTGTATATAGGAAGCACGGGTTGTGTTGCAAAGTAAACACAAGCCTTTGCATAGTCATAAAGTAGACCATGTCCGAGAATAAATTCCCGTTATGAGGTCAAGTTTTCTTTTGAAATACTTGCCTTTAAGATGATGATCGGGTTGCTATCTGAAATAATAGCAAGCCATTTTGGCATGTTTTGAAAACTTTTGAAACTTCAGCTCGAACTTCATTTACAGTCTCGTATCATTATTGAATGAAATTTCTAAGACCGTAAATGTTATCGATTTTCAGAAGACATGCTAAAGATACATATTTTTTATATTTTTTATATTTTTTAATTTTTAATTTTCTTTTTGGAAAAATTTATATATAATTTTTTTTTTGTTTTTATGTTTTCTTATTTACATATAATACAGGATATGAGTTACCACCATCACTCGTCTGTTTCCTCTGTCAGACATTTCAACGTTTCCGGAGACATGCTTCTCATACTGAGCTTTTCGATCAAGAAGTTGAATCTTTCTCTAGGCAAGGGTTTGGTGAAGATGTCAGCCAGTTGGTATTCAGTCGGGACAAAGTATAGTTCCACAATTTCATTCTCCACTTGCTCCTTTATGAAATGGTAGCGAACATCGATGTGCTTCGCTCGTGAGTGTTGAACATTGTTGCAGCATAAAGCAATCACACTCTTGTTGTCGCAATACAGAGGAATCTTATTGAATTGAAAGCCATAGTTTGTTAGTTGTGAACACATCCACAGGATTTAAGCACAACACTAAGATAAGGCAATATATTAAGCCCATGTACTCGATATGACAGTACACTTTTGCTTCTTTGACTATCAGCTAACACACCCCGCGTGGTCTGCATCTGCATATGTTGTTAAAGACATACCGGTATCCTTCGAGTACCAGAGACCCATGTTAATGGTTGATGACATCAAATAAAGTCTATTTTTTAGCATCATTTATCCCATGTTATTAACCCATTTTGTATAGTTATTGTAAAGAATTGTTACTTAATCGCTTATATTTGAGAATTGCAGTAATTATGGAGTAATTGGTGAAAGTTAGTAAAAGACACGCATTCTGGAGCTTAAATGAAGATATTTTGAAGATTACTATTCTGAAGACCAATACGTCGTATTCATCAAAGAGGATACGGCGTATCCGTGCCTGCACTCACCAAAGACCACAGAAGGATAAAGATCAATACGTCGTATCCAGAGAGACTCAATACGCCTTATTCAAGATATAGTATTTAAATATTTTAGAAGATGTCAAGCGTGGTCCCTACTCCAAGAAATCCAAAATACGTCGTATCCAACACTTGGATACGCTGTATCCAACCGACTTCCAGACCTTATAAATAGAAAACTCAAAAACGAGTTTTTAGTGTGCTAAATCATATTCTCGATACCTAAACCATAAAATTCGATTTTCAGAGGAGAAAAAGAGCAGAAGAGGTCGAGCAACGTTATTAATTCCATAGGAGACAACGTGTAATTCCATATACTTTAGTAATCATTCAGTTTTTGGTATCATTCGTTAACTCGGTTAGTTTACCTTGGCTAAATAATTGCTCTTGTATTTATTATGATGTTTGAAGGCTAATACCTTCAGGTATTAGCCATTATTATGAAGATCTGAATGTTTGGTATTTGTTTATCTCGATTTCTTGATTTATCGTTGAATGCTTGTTTATGTTTATCAATTTATACTTGTTTACGTGCTTTTGTATGTGACCTATCATTCAACTGGATCCAGTGATATGGACCAAGTAGATCTAGAGTCTGGGATAGCTCTCCATATAGTAATTTATACATCTAGAATCATAGTTACACATATATTGTCCTTCTAAGTTTGTTTCTAGGATACGCTTCGGGCTTAACTAGTTAATTGGATATTACCAATGGTTTATTGATCGTGTTGACTAGCAGGTGATCTAGATAATTCAACAAGTAACGTTCTGAGTCCATTGGATAGTTGGACAAGTGGACTACTAGTGTAGAAATTGCCATTAAGCAGTAAGTGGGTAAAGTCTCTATGAGCTAGGGTTTAACAAGGAACATCATTGCTTTAATCCCTAAGTATAGATTATAATAAGCAAATAAGGATGCTTTATGCAGATGCTTTAATTGTGATAGAATTAATATGTCTAGGTCTTAGGATGATGTAACGCCTAAGTCTTAAGAATGATATGCCGCCTCGAGAGAAGAAATCATTGCACTTAATAAACAAGCCAACATTCTAATCGGATTAATAATGGTTAATACAGTTTTCTTATATAAGGCTCAACCGCTCTTTTATCCTTTGTTAATTAGCTCACGTGGGTTAAAGTGCCTTGAATTGATTATAGTCACCAACCAAACCGTGCCAGTCTCTCAGGCTGAAAATGTAACATCCGAGAATTTTCGAATTTTTGAATGACGATTTCAATCTTTGACTTTTAGGGTCTGGCTTGACTTATAAGAACGACCATCTAAATCACGTTTTCACGACTCGGGCTCTAAAGCAATTCGATGTGAAACGACATTCCTGACAACTTTTCAGTTTTGCCCGAGACCTGGAAACGAGCCGAAAAGGGGTAAAACAACACCGCAAACATTTTTCGAACAATATATAACGCGGACACACAAAAAAAAACAATTAAATTTGTTTTTGATTATATAATCATATTTATTTAATAAAAATATTAAATAAATTAGTCATCATTTTTAATTAAAAGCGTTGTTGATAACGCGAATACTCGAGCTTAAATCCATTTTTATTTCGGAGAAGGCAAAACCGGTTCGCAAAACGAATAACGGATATTTTATTTAATGTTATAAAATATTTCTGAAATATCATCAAATAAATACTCATTTTTATCAGAAAAATGATTTGAAAAACAATGGCGCAAGTTTCGCGCGTTGAATCATCCGTTAAGTCGCTCAAATGAGTCCCGAACCGATACGTGTCGAAGTTTTACTAAAAAGTTACAAATCGACCCCTGGACTATTTCAACTTGTCACTTTTGATTTAAAATGTTAATATATATATAAAATTTCATTATTCTTTTTCATTTCATTCCATCTCAATTATACACACATACATCTTTATCCTCTCTCTCTCCATCCCCTCTCATGCCACCCCACGCCAGGCCCCCCCACAGACCACCGATTCCGGCCAGACCGCAAGGCCTTGAAAAATTTCGGCGGGAATTTTCCGATCAAAACCAAAAAGGTTTCTCCTCAACGGATCTACTCGATCCCCACTACACACGCGCGCCACCGCCATTTTATACCCCTCCCCCTCCTCCGGCTCGCCTCCCCATCGTGACAGCCACACAACACACCATCGCATCATCATCATCATCATCATATCATCGTCATCACTAACACCTTCCACCAACACCAACTCTCCTTATACCTCCACGCACGACATCCACCCCCAAATAAAGCCAGCCACCTCAAAGGGCGTGTGGTTTATTAAAAACTACAAGGTGCGTTTTGGTTGGGGTTTAAATGGCAGCAGCCATGGGGTGCGTTCGGTGTGAGTTTAGCACCACGAAGGTACGTTTGGTTCGCGGGTCAACAACAAGAGGTGTGTTCAGTTTGTATGGAAGCACCAGCGGGTCCGTTTGGCTGTCTCAGCCGCACCATTGGGTGCGTCGGGTTGTGGGTTGACAGCCGCGGGGGCGTCGGGTTTGGCTGTCGTTAACAGCCGAGGGTTGGGTGCATTCGGTTGTGACTGTCAAAACAGCCGAGGGGGTGGGTGTGTGTCGGGTTGGGTTGGGTGGCAGCCACCAAGGGGTGCGTTGGTTGGGGCTGTCACCGCACAAGAGGGTGTTTGGTTTGATAATAAAAAGCACAAGGATGCGTTTGGGTAAACAACAATATATAGGGGTGCGTTTGGTTGACTGAAATACGGGTCCGGGTGCGTTTGGTTGTGGTATCACCACAAAGGGGGCGTTTGGTTATGCAGATTGCACTAAGGGTGCGTTTGGATGTGGGTTAACAGCCAATAAAGGGCTGTTTGGGTTAACACCCACATGGGGAGTGTTTGGTTGTTCGATTTAACACCATAAGGGTGCGTGTGATTTGTGTTTAGCATAGGGTGCGTTTGGCTGGTTTCCACCAGCATAGGGTGCGTTTGGTATTAAAACAGCCCACAAGGGGGCTGTTTGGTTTAAGGGATAACACCAAGTAGGGGTGTTTGGTTTGGCAGAATCGCACAAGGGGTGCGTTTGGTTGGCTGCCCAACACCGAAAGGATGCGTTTGGTTTTTTGGCAGCAGCACCGAGTGGGTGCGTTTGGTTTGTGGTAAACACCAACACAAGGGTGTTTTTGAGGTTGTGGTTTTAAAACCCACATAAGGCGTTTTTTCGTTCATACCACGCGTTAAAAGGGGTTTTGAACTTCTATTTATTTCATTTCGTAATTAAATGTTTTCTAAGATAAATATTGGAAACACGAATGCAATTTTGCATCCTAATTTTGTATTGAAAGTGAAAAACGTTAGTTTTGTAATAAAATGGGAAACGTCCAACATAACAAGAGGGTATGGCGAAATTCTAAAATATTCTTTAGATACAACTCTTATACGTACTTGAAGGACGTAAAATGGGCTAAGTTAAATTTTAAAGAAGTTTCAATTATAATTCATAATAACTCGACCCAAACAAAATATTAATTTATAAAATGTTGTTTTATAAATCCTAGCTAGAAAATAAAGTCATACCTTTGGTACGGACTTTAGAAACACCGTTTACTTAATTGGTAACTTTAAAACGTACGATTTCGTTTATGAAAGAACTCTTATTTATTTAATAAATTGGTGATCTTCGAAAACGTGTCAAACCATTTGGTTTAATTATGTACTCACGCTTATTATATAATACTTGCAAGGTATACTAAGCTTCAAATTAATCTTTTAATTTCTGGTCGTTATTATATAATTCACCATATGAATTATATAATTGTTCATCTTTCAAGGTAATATATATGGAATATATTACATACTTTGTTATATAATCCACCATATGAATTATATACTTTTGAGTTATTTTACCAAACCAACCACCAAACCAAACTGCCACTCGGAACCTAAATCTTTTATCAACGGGTCGCGTTGATGTAATCATCCATTGGGTAACTAAATTCATTATCCTAAACTAGTGAGATTTAACCGTTAAGATAAACGGCAACTTCTCTGATCAAAGCGTATTCGTCTTCCGTGGTGTTGTGCAATCATTAGATCCTGATCTGTCATTCGTCTGCAACAATCAAGGTGAGTTTTTATCAAGCCCCATTTTACTGGTTTTTACATATATTTTTGGGGTGAGAACATGCTTGTTTACAAATGCATTTACATGGTTGTTTACCTGTTTGGTTTAAATACTTATTTATATATCTCGCGAGGAGATACAATACTTGGTTTAGTTTTTGAACGTAAAGGCATACTATACTTTTATGATTATGGATTAGCTTAGGTTGCATGAACTGTAAATCACTTGGAGGGTGAGCGCGAATGTTATAAGATAGATCTATTTGGGGGTGACGCCCCCGTTCGGGTGACTAGCTATCACCGGGAACGAACGTTATACCATGTCGGATTACGATTGGATTGGCGCCTGCGGGGGCCAACAATCACATATACATATTATTGCCCGGGTGTCCTTGGAGGGGACACCGGTAACGGGGGAACATATTCTTTTATTATTGCCCGGGTGTCCTACATATTCTTTTATTTTTGCCCGGGTGTCCTTGGAAGGGACACCGGTAACGGGGGAACATATTCTTTTATATTTGCCCGGGTGTTCTTGGAAGGAACACCTACGATGGGTATATTCTTACTATGCCTTGAATAAAGTGGCATACATACAAGTCTACGTCACAGTTCATGAACTTAGAGTAATGGTAATCATGGTTTTATACACACTTGAATAAAGTGGCAATACATACTTTGGATATTTGTGATCCAACTTTGATACGTACATTTTGGGACTATTTGGGGATAGAAATGGTCTTGCATATTTTACAGCTAATTGATTTCTAAAAATCATGCGTACATTTTGGAAAGACGTTTAAGGATTTAAATGGTCACACAATTATTATGATACTGTAGGAGACAGTTAGTCATTAAACTTTTTTATATGACACTGTAATGATAACCGTGGCAGATACATTTATTTGAACTAAGTTTATATTTACAGAAACCTATGAACCACCAACTTTTATGTTGAACATAGGGACTTTTAAGCATGTTTTTCTCATGTAAATAATATGCTTTTCTGATTTCTTGAAGTGCATTGGATCTATACATCAAGCTTTTCATTGTGATGCAATTATGGGACAAATGTATATTAAATTCAGATTTTGATTAAATCAACGAGATTACTTTTCAAACGACACTTAGAGGTCGTTCTCTTGTATCTTTTGCTATTGTATTATGAAGTAATGCCCCCTAACATATTTGTCAGCTGCGACACATTTTTGGGGGTTACAGAAACCTCACTTTCCCTTAGAAAATTAGGAACTAAGACTGACATAGGTTTAAGAATCGGATAGAAATTAACATAGATTAATAACCAAGATATTAATTAATTGATAGAATTTAACCTCGCTTACAAGTGTTTTCGAGCACCCTACTTACCTACGCACCCCACCAAACGTATATTGGATTGCACAACGGAAATTAGCAATTGGATGTTACTAAATAGCACCATTTACCAAGATAATAGAAAAGGACACAAGTGAGATGTTTATCAAACATGTGTTCCATAATTATTCAGAGTTAAAATGCGTTTAGGTCTCTACAGAATCGCAACCACCGTCTATTACAACCATTGAAAGATAAATGTTTCAATTAAAAGACATTATTTTTAACACAACTTAAGACATTGTTTTTAAAAGACCGGAACACACAAGTAGTCTTTCCATAAAATCCATCACACGCATGATACCTCCACGCCATCGTTGCCTTCATTCGTGGTTCCCTGGGATAAAACATGTTTAAAACATCAACAACAAAGTTGAGTGAAGAGTTTAAAATAATCAGTAAGAAATAATCTTTGAACACATAATTAGTTCTCGGGAAAACAAAGCAACAAATGCAATGTATAGCAACTTCTTTTCTTTCACTCAAAAAGCTCAAGACACCGAACGTTAACAGTACATATGGCATTTCATATGTTAGAGTGCCCCCGAAACAAGGTATTATTGTCATATACCTACTACTTTCTAAATACAAAATGTCCGTTTGACTGGGTGGTCACGAGGATCAGACCCCAGACAGGGTTGTCAAACCAAATAGATCTATTTAATTTATTAGCGTTCACCTCACAAGGCAATTAATGGTTCATGAAATAAGGGACTTAGACAATAGCTACTTATGCGAAAACAATCTCATAATCAGGTCTAGCATACCATAAAATCATATGTGTTCGATTTATAAAACAAACATGTATCCCCCTTGCGGGTTTAAAAACATTTAAAATAGTTCAAAAGCGAGGCTATGAACTCACCTTAAGCAAAAGATCCAAATCAATCAACTCAACAAACGTAACTTGCTTCACGTCTTAACCGCGACCTATATAATACATATATGGCGGTATGTGACTAAAAGTATAATATTTCATATAATATACTTGCATACATATATATTACTATTACGTATATACAACCATATACTAAAATCTTCAAGTTACCGAAAGTAAGGATAATATAATCCAAACTTCATATCTCGTTACAATTTTAACTAACATTGCGAACCCTTTGCTTATTATAGACTTTATTCAAAAGTTTACGCAAGTTTGACTTGCAAAAGTCAAAGTTTGTAGTTGACTTTTTATCCAAAAATACCCAAACTTGACTCGGTCGTAAAACGTTCGTTTTTAGGAGTTACAAGGCATACCTTATATAAAAACGGACCTTAGAACATCCTTTATCATTATCAAAAGCCTAAAATAGATTTTAAAATTTTCTCGACACGTCATGACCAAGTCAAACTTTCTGGTCAAATAAAGTCAACCCAAAGTCATACCAAATCATATTTTTATCAAAATCTAACTATTCTAACATGTTTAACTAGCCTAAAAACATGTACCAAAACTATCAAACACATGTTCATACTCGAAACACTTTCAAATCAATTTTGCACTTGAATCATCTAGCAACAATCATATACATGTAATAACAATCTAATTAATCAACACAAAAACACAATTAAGGTACTCATAAAGCTTGAACAAAACTCGACTATGGTTTTCCCTTGGTCAAACTGTACAGACGAACACCTTAAGCCAAATAAACAAACCTTTATCCCTTGTGTGATTTTTTTGGGTAAAGGGGATTAATGACCCCGGTAAATTATATTACACCAAAAAATTCAATTAAGTACAATGGAATGTGACTGAATGTCACATTAACCTCAAGCAACACGCTTGAACAGCCACTACTCATATGACATGCCATATGAGACTAACTACCTATTACATAACCAATGACACCAATAGGAAAGAACCATCTAATAGAACATAAACAACCAAACATTGCTACTTAAAACACGTAGAAGGGAGCTCCCAAAGACGAGCAAAGGCCAACCCATCTTTGGACTTCTTAAAATGGCACGACAACAGCTTCATTCGAACGGAAGACATAACACATTCGATGACATCCTTAGCTGATCGCTTAGTGTTCTTGAACAACCTCCTATTACGTTCTTGCCAAATAAAATACGCAGCAGCCGCAATAACAAGCTTTCCAATGGTACTCTTAGAAGCTTTACGCTTGGCAACAGGCAATAAAAGAGTCATAATAGAATTAAACGTGTAACCTGAATTAGATAGTCCCATAAACTTCTTTAAGTTCATCTAAATTTGTTGAGAAAAAGCACACTCAAAAAACAAGTGTTCATGCGAATTCGGTTAAGTCTCGCACAACGAACACACCGTGGGATGACCAGCAGCCACGTCCCAAACACATAAAGAATATTGTGTCTTCAAGCGCTTTTTAATAATAAGCCATATATTAACCGCATGACGGGGAATGCAATTGCGAAACCACACAAAATCAGCCCAAGGCACTACATTATCCCTCGGCCTTATAGAATTCCAAACATGGT